>JAQGBX010001444.1:0-24896 GCA_034698745.1 Megaphyllum sjaelandicum | reverse complement strand
CGCACTATTTGGGGGGGGGGGGGGTTATATATTAGGCACCGTATACGGTATGTCATTTTGCATTGAATAAATTCTTAAATTTTAATTTTTTTTATCATTCGCATTTGTATCACCTGTAATCATAAAAATGATTATTTCTTATCATCAGACGATGTTAATGACGTGACAAAGCGTTTATACCTATGTCCCGAGCGTGTAATCTTTCCAGGATGAAACCACTGAACAGCGAGGATAACACGCTATTCACAAATAAAACGTTGGGTGGGCGGGCCTTCGGTGCTAACATTGGTGAGCATTTCCAAGAGGTGTAGTAGCAAGTTCTTGTCGCATAAGTCAGTGGCAACTAAATGGGAATGTCAGTGCGAGTTCTTGTTGCGCGACAAATGATGTATGGTCTTGGCATTTGATTCGGGCACGCATGGGTTGGGTTTAAAGGGAAGAAAAATGGTAGCCGTCAAGGTACGCTGTAACCTGTCACTTTGAACGAGTAGGGCATATTACCCCACCCCACAGTATGGGTTAACTGCTAACATCCGGGCATGGAGAGGAGGGGGGAAAACAAACGCATGTAAATAGGAAGTGCATTATGGACTTTGAATTTCACCGTAATCCAATGCACGTTTTCTCGTTGTTTTTTTTATTTAAATCTCCCAAAACACCCCAAACACTCCCGCGCAGTTCTACGTATACCCTCTATAGCTGGAGGAATGTATTTTTCTATCATTTTTTATGCTATTTCTTTACTCCATCAGAAGGGAACGTATATTTTTACGAGTTGATTAAATCGTCGAGTCCCTACGGCGCTGTTGCCTTTGTCTGTGACTTTTGTTCGTTTGATGGAAACTTGCCAATGACCTGTCATAACTTGAGTTTTCACCTGGGACCACGTTGCCTACACGCATGAAATGAAAATGCAGGCCCGTTGCGAAAGATACATGTACATGGCGAGCTTAAATTGGCTACTTAATATCCCGCTCTCGTTTTTTGCTCAGGAAGTTCAAATTTAAGAAGATGAGACTGGCCCATCTGGAAGCGTGCGTGTCCAACAGTTAACTTATTCAATTTCGTAGATTGATCCCCAGGCTTCGTTTTGTTGCGAACCATTTCTCATGCTCATTTGTAGGGTTCGTAACAACTGACCACTGGTGAGCTAGTATGCCTCGGTGGCCATTCTGTTTCATGTATGGCCAAACACTGAAAAAGTTTTTTATTCTTCATGAATAATAATTAACCTCTCGCCGCCATCGGCTTATTATGGCAATACATCTCCCTAAATTGCACTTATGTTTTCCGATACAAAATATTCATCGAATTTTACCAATCGGTTTGCATGAACTATACATGTACAGTACAAAGTAAATGAATAACTTGAGGCATCTGTTGGACGTTTTAGGTAGAATATTTTAATTATCTATCTGCATGTTAAGGAAACGTATTCGTTACACATTTAAGAACATGTCCATAGCTAAAAAAATATCTCGCGATATATTTTTAAATGCATCTTTGGTGAGCAAACTATATTAAAATAATTATTTATGCACAACGTGAGTAAAACGTCTGTTCCTCCCCAAAAATCAACAGAGTGGGTGCAAATATTAAAAATCGGATATGGGGTGCGTAATGCAATGGCGCCCAAAACATTTTGCCTCAAAGCCCATTTCAAGGGCCTTTAGGTACTATGTCTTAAACGGTAATAGCTCCAAAGAAAATGTTAATTAGAAAGTTTTAGGGTGTCGAAAGACGAGTTTAATGGCTACATTTGCAACATTTAATTATCGATCGCCACACAACCAATGACTTCTGAGCTTCTGGTTTGTTTGCACCCACGCATAACACTACTACATTGCAGGAAAGCTCTGGGACGGGTTTTAAGAATCGAGCTTTTCAGCAATGTAGCCGTGTTATGCGTGAGTGCAAACATACAAGATGCCCAGAAGTTATATGTGGATGGCCAAGAGTGAAATAATTATTTTTTTAGGAATTTTTGCATTTTACAATATTTGTCACATATCAATTGGCTATAAAAATCTAAAGCAAATTATGAAGATGGCACGCTTTTGGCAAGACTTTTAGATAGTCTGAAACCTCTTTTGAAATATGAAGGTACATCTCAAAACGAAATATTCTAGGATGTAACTCCCGAAGGCACATCTCTGCATTAAATCCACAAATACTTCAGCGCCAGAGGTGGCAGCGGTGGCTCTCGTTGCTAATACGACCAAAGGAAATCATTACGTATCATAGATTGGCAAGTGGGAATGATAAACAAAAAGCTGGATTTGTCATCATGTTTTCGCAGCAAATGTACACTTTTGCTTTGTTTTACTTCGCCGGGTATAGTAGGTCTTCTATATGCAGTTTGACCGCACGTATTACATTATGGATTTGAAATATTTTTGAGCCACCGTGTTGGCATTGATGGACAGTTGTTTCCTCATGGACTCCCCAGTTAACCACTGACCACGTCCGTGCGCAACCCGTGATTAATATTGACGATGTTAATCCGAGCGAAGGTATGATTTGCTTGGTAATGACCGATGGGGGGACATTTGACCTCCTGGCTGACATTTCTTATCCACACTCTCCCATGCACTCGACCCTCTTACGTACCCTCCCCCTCTTGTCCATTTCGACATGTAGCCCTCCCTATGCCATATTGCGCAACGACGCTTAATGGGAAAGTTCCCTCCTTTTCGGATCCATAATATTATATATTGCGAACCGATATTAGACATTTTAGCCGTTGCATCTTTTCGGCTGACCACTCTCGTAAGAGGGTGCGTGCTCAAATAGAGATTTCTGGCTGCCAGTCATATAATGGATATCCCGCATACCTTCATTCAATTTCACCAACATTTTAAACATTTCAAGGGTGTTAAATTGTCCAAGTGATATTGGTTTCTAAGTGTTATTTCCCCCGCTTGGCTAGTTCCTGTACCGAGCATTTAGGGAATATTGGTCACTATTACTAAATCCCGCCCAAGGAATAAGTTGAAGTAATTTCTGCTTTGGTCTCGGCTCGGGGATGCGGTGTACCCAGAATGCGTGCTGGTGGAAAAATTTAAAGGCTATTAGGCGCTGAAATTCTGAAAATTGCGAGTTTGATTTTATGGCTTGAGCGAAAGTCGTTTTGCTATTTTTCAGAGATGATGACAGGAGCGCTTCTGTGTAAATTTGCGCTATATTCTTAAACAGACACGTTGCAATACCGTCGATTTCAAATTCAAAATAAACACATTAAGTACTGGGTTTTTTATTATATTATACGAATTTCGATCCTTTACATGTATTATAAGAGAAAAAAATATTTCATTAAGGCAGGTGAAGAAGTTTTTTTGGTTCATTTGATAAATTACCCGTGAAAGGAACTTTCGAATCGCCCTGTAGAAACGGTGGGCTGAAATGCTTAAACCTGGAAATAGACACCCGATCGTAATGTCTAACCCGTACGGAATTTATACCAATAAATTTCAACAAACTGTTTCCGGAAGATTTTTTAATCTTGCTTCCTCGGGGGTATGCGCAACTAATGCCGTGCTTCTGTCGTTAGTTATTATTCACACAACGTATAAAACGCCCGACGGAACAGTATTATGGTTATAAGATAAAACATTTCCAAGTAGACATGTCCTTTATTAAATTGCCATTTGTTCGCGATTGCATCGATGTTTTAAGTCGATTTTCTCCATTATTTCGTATCCTTTCCTTTAGTCCAGATTCTGCTTTGGAAAGTGGCTTCATTTGTCCTGTGCTGAATTCCGTAAAACACACGAAGATAAGAGAAACGTTTCTATGCTGATGATGTAACTTATCGAGGAAAAGTTTTAATCTTTTCATATTAATTTGTCATTCAAATGAACGAGTCCTTTGTGAAATGATGATTAAGTAAAACTTAATAATGCGACTTTTTAATATGGGAAACTTGCGATGAATTCATCTCGAATTTCATGAATCCTGATATCCTGCAGCGAGGAAACGGCTATTCATATTTAGGGTCCGAAGGCATTTTAACATTGCCGTGTATATATTGTTCAAATGTAGCATTGCCAGAAATTCCACAGGATGTTGAATATTGATAATTGTAGTGAAAGAGTTAAAATTCCCTTTGTATTTCATTGCAATTTACGAATGATTGCTAAATTTTGAATTATGTGTTAAGTTCTGTAAACCCAAATAACAAACGATCTATATACGAATTACACTTTACTTGGTATAGTATATATACAGTAAGCTTGGCTTCAAATATTTAAGCGTCGCGACCATCCCTTAAGACTTTTAAAACTTTTCTTTATTTTACAAGGAAGTTTATAGGTTGTAATAAACTTCGGCTTATATTGCCTTTATATGCAATGATCCATTGTTATAGATGGACCCTACAGCAGACCCATATTTATAAAAGTTAAGATCGAAGTCTTGACAGACAAGTTGATTTCTTGATATATCTTTTGGGTTTTATATTCTGAACACGAGTCGAAGACCTAATGAAGTCTTAGATTGAACTGATTGAATCGTATTGGAAATCCTGACCAACTTCTTCCGTGACCACAATACGCTATTGGCTACTTTTTTCTTCACATCTTTGGTGTCGGTAACAAATAGAAAGGCGCCACATTGCGCATTTGCATAAGCTCACAGACAAAATGAAAAACAAAGTGAACTTGATGTGTAAAATTCCTCTCTGTACAGCTTAGAAACATCCATATCAATTGGACTGTCTGTGATTTAGGATTTTGTTCAGCTTTGTCCAAAAGTAAATACTGCACGAACTTGGGTCTGTTGCTTATCCGGGCACAAGGGAAAGGTTGCAAACCCTTCGAGGCAATTGCAATAATAACTCAGAAATAGCTGGTTTTGTCCAAAAAATAGCATATTAGTTGTCTAGAATTATACGAACTCGCAAATATCCATGAAAGTCGATGTTTTAATTATTATCAAATACTGCAATGCACAGGACTTATTAGGAATTAAATTCGTATTATGTTTACATAATACAGTTTCTGATAAGAAAAAGCTCACCTTTTTGTTTATAAAATCTTTGTATATTTCGTATTCTTTTTCTAAAAAAATTGCATTGTATCGGATTTGTGGTAATAAACAGGTTTTTGGCTTAGTACATGCCATTAAATACACCCCAAATCTATTTTTTAGAATTATGACTACCTAACTTTTAAAGTTAAAAACTTGTATTGTCGAAAATGTATATGATTCTTAATACGGTACCAATCTGTAGTACAACTTTTCTGTTAGGCTATAATGAATACTATGCATTCATTTAATTGAAATTGCTTAAAATTCTTTGAAAATGTTCGCTTTTTGTTTTGGAAGCATCCATGTATACACTCGTACGTTAGGGATTTGTTGCATGAGTTACAGCTGTAAATACTGATAAAGCAGGCAGTTTCAATGAAATTTCTGAAGCAAACAATAGCTTCTTCCTCCTTTAACTTGTATTCGGATTTGAAGAAATGTGTTTTTGTCCGTGGAACGCACTATTCGCAGTGTAATATTTTCCGAGTGCGTCATTTATTTGATTGTGCCCTAGATTTGATGAGGTTGACCCAGGTGAAATGTATAGCCATCTTTCGAAGTCATCGATGCGACAAAATTGTTCATTTTGTTTGAAGGGAATTTCGTTTATGAAGAAGACCAAGAGCCAGCTCTCTTTCTCATTGAGCTTTGTGCATCGGGGGGATCAATAACTCGCTATACTGCACTTGACTCAGCTCTTTTTTTATTATTTTATTTCTGGACAGAGATATTATTTGGCGTATGGCATTAGGCTGACGGTAACAAAAGGTACAGAAAACGAGATGTGTAACTATAAAACAGTATAAAACGTAAAAGAATTTCTTTTGTCTTCAATGACTGTGGCTTTTCTATACATCTATATTTATACTCAAAACTCAATTTTGGGCTTTTTGTTCGTCCTCGAGGTTGATACACTTCTTTGCACAAATCTGCTACAGCATTTGGCTCTGGTATTTCGTAAATCTAGCTTCCCTATAGGTCTCAAAAAAGGCTCCGGTTGATGTGCAATGACTTATTGTCCAACATTTGCCGCGTGAGGATGGAGGAAGGCAAAGGTTGACTTTTCGGACTCCCATGCATGGACTGTTTTGCCAATATTCGTTGCAGATGCCATGGCGCATTATTTCTCGGAGCTGAATTTAATATTTTCTTGTAATTGCCAGGCAATGTTTTATCGCTATTGAGGCACTAGCGAAATTATGCCATACAACAGCTGCAGTTGGTGCAGTCTATATAAGGGCTTTTAATATTTGCCATCTGTGATTTCCAATCCATCTTCATGCAGGAATTTGAGTTTTTTTGCGCTCGAATACCCGCGCAGCCCTGGTGGCGAAACGGAGAACGCTCTTCAGGGAAACGAGGTTTATTTGGCGGGACACGCTGGGGAACTGATCTAGTTTGCTAAAGAAAAACTCGATTAAGTCCATGTAATGCATTCATCAGGGAATTTTGCTGATCTAGTTTGTGAGTCCGCTAGAACTTCGTTAATTAACCATGTTTCGGCAACATGTTAAATGTAGTAATGATGTCGATATTTTGACGAAATCCCCTGGAGATACATTCCCATCATGCAACAGTCGCATCTCATTTATGGAAATACTGAGTGCGTATATATGGGACCCATGTCAACGGCTGTTGCGCTTTCATAATAAAAATTGCAACAAATAATCTTTATGGATAAAATGAGTATATTGCTTTTCATTTGTGTAAATTTCTTCTGTTTTGTTATTTATTTGTCCACTTGCGGATATAAAGTATGTATATAACATTTTATTTGAGTAATTTCTAGTAGATATATCCTCATCACCTCATCTACTGATATCACATTGTACTTTAAAAATGACTGATAATCAGTACGAATCATGTTAATGCGGAGGGATATCAAAATTTAAAGAGTGCAAAACTAATTAGCCATTCGACTTTGCCAATAGCTTAAATTTAATACCAATTGCAATTTGACATGTGCAATTAATTGGTAATCGCAAAAGCAAAAGGCGAGTAATTTTAATATATGCAGTGCGTCTAATGGCAAGTAATGTGTATTGTTTCATGAACATATTCTCAGTACCCATATCGTAATCTCGCACATAGTCTGTGACATGTACTCTTTTGAAACTCGTGTAAACAAAGTTCATTCAATATTTATAATCGCCAGTAGCGCTACTGTACCTGCAGGGAGTTCTACATTACGCGGATATGTTAAAGATCAAATCTCTTAATGTAATATAATATACTACATGCATGCACCTACACATGGAGGCGTTTTTAAGGAAATCGGATAAACAACTTGAGCTTCTGTATTTAAATATTTAATTGTACACCATACTTTTCTCGTAAATTAAATTTGCAATTCGTAGAAGTGCAATATATAGCTTGTCTTTTGGGTATTCAACTGACCAATAGGGATTTACTTTGCTGGAACCAGTCTTTGTATGATTGAATAGACCTTGGTATCTAACTTGATCACACCGTCGTGCAACTGCGTGTTGGGGATATTATCCATGGGGTTCCTTGCCTTTTTCACCCCCTTAATGGTAATGCATCGTTCGCTGCATGCCTCACTGTGCACTCTTCTTTCACGTTTCACTGCGTATCGCACTCTACGGCGCACCTTCTCACCGCTTTTATTTTTGCCCATTTTTGCATTAGGATTTTCTTGTGCCACTGGTCACACGCATGGCTGGTGCGCAATGGACCACTCAAGGTTTGACCGCCGAAGTTTTAAGAGCGTTTACATGTTCTGATTTGCAATCAGAGTGATCCGAGCCATTGACTTTCTTGTTTTTACGTTTTTTTGCCACCCCTGGCAACCCCCCCCCCTTCCTCATGTGTCGTTCTCCTAACACCATATTTGTCTTTCTCGGTGACCGTATTCTGGTGAATTTTGATCGAATCGGTTAAGCGTGAACCCTCTTCGGTCGTTTCTGATGAATTGTTAATAGATGTCTCGTTTCCCTCGGTTTATGTGGTTCGCCTTGATGCTGGCTGTGCAGGAAGTAGTTTGGAAATGTTTCATTTCTGATATTCGCAAGCAAGGTTACCTGTCCACGCTTTTATAAGGGATGCTAACACTTAATTGACAGTGCTAAGCTTATTTTATTTACATTTGGAAATTGCGACTGAAGTTTGTTTCGAGGAGGACATTTTCTAAAATCAAAATACTAATACTTTTTACTCGTCCGCACATTTCGAATTATAGTTAGTGGAACAAAATTCTAGGAAGGTCAGCTAGGTCTGCAGTCCGTCGTGTGTATGTACATCCCGGACATTCTATTGAGCGCTCTCTACTGAGATTATTGCATTATTGGTCATTCTTCCTTTTCCCTCAATACGATTTGCTATGAATTGTCCTTACTTTGTCTCGTTCTGTCGGGACAACTAGCCTGACGTTGTCCTCTTTGCCCCTGTTTTGTTCATCAGAACGCCATATTGGATTTTTTATGCTGGACGCTGCATATGGCATTGTCCAATCCTCACACTCCTGGATTTTTTTCCTTGCGGACTCAACGAGATTGGGCCGTCCCTCGAATTCAGTGTACTTATGCCATACACATGTTGGTCATTTCTCCCTCACTAAACCTCCCTTAACACTCGCGTCCTCTTTCGTGGAACCTCCCTATCCAGCATTAACCTAAGGGGGTTGCGAACCGACATTTCCACCTTGCCAATATTTCTGTAATCTAGTCACATCCATGTCCAACCCACTCCCCACCCATAAATCTATATACTTATAGCGTACTGCTGGCTTATTTCTCTTTGCAAAGTGAATTGGGATGCTGCTGCAATTCACTATTAGCCTCACTCTTGCCAAACTCCTACTTCTTCTTACGAGAAGTTCAGTGATTGAATTCAAGTCTTTTCACTTTGCCCCAACAGAATCCCTCTCCTTCAACGCTAGACGGTCGGTTTCATTAGAGAGTTTTTATTAAGGAATCCCTGTCAGTCTTGTCTCTCGTGAAATGCATGCATCCGTAATAGATTGCCTCGCGCAAATATATGTAAGTCAAGAAGAAAGTTTTATTATATTAAGGGGGTCTTAAGTGAAGAAATGTGGCTCGGGACTTCATCTTGTTTAGAAAATTATACCCAACATGTATTTCAACCCAAATCTCTCGGAATTCGCTTATTTGATAACACGATCTGCTTTGATATTGAAAATAGCATCGGCAAGCCTAAACGCGTGATGAAAGAAAGTTGACTTTTCTTGACTTTCTGACTCTATGCAACTATTAGGGTGTTTGTAATACTTTGTTATGCAATCTGAAAACCTTTTACGTTAACCATCAGATCCTTTATCGGTTTCCTGGGAATATGACTGGAAGACGTTGCCTCGGGTTTCTACTTAAAAATCTATTTGTAATATAATGTCTGTAGCCTACATATTGTAGTATTTCATACTTGATTTTTATTTAATACGTTTTCAACATTTGAAAATGTGATATGATTATGCTGAAGCATATAAGTACATGTATATACGTACAAGTCAGCCATGAATGTCATCAACGTGTTTTGACATATTCGATATGCATGTATTTGCAAAACACGTTTCTTGAACTTTTTAAATGGTGAGTATTACTGTATTCGCAATAAGAACTTGCGCAATTTGAACATTGTTTATTTTATTAACCATACAGTAGATGTACATGTTGTTGGATATGCAAATTCATCCATTATTTAACATCATATTTTACTTTCAAATTCCATGGAAAAAGGTTTTGTTCAGTTTTATGTGTACATGGCTCTTTGCTCTTCTTCAGTTTTAAATTAAAGCAGCAGTATGCACTATTTTACATATTTATTACCGTGTTTTCAATTTACGTAAAGATTAAATATTCTAATTGCTAAATGCAATGTAAAATTAAAGAGTGATACCTTTTCTCCCAGAATTCCTTGCCGTTTAATAGACGTGCATGGCTTTTCAATGTCTCCCTCAGGATTTACGAGACCAGTATTTAGAAGGCGAGTGAGGCTTTGGATCCCTCAGGAAAATTTGATAAAAACAAAGGAAAATAGGAATTACATGTAGTTTGTTTAAGATTCTTTTTCCAGAAGTTTGGCGAATGCTATAAACGATGTGGGGCCTAGGTACCGTGCAAATATTGATTTCAGTTGAAATTTGGCAATTGCTTTTTTATATGTGCGTGCTCTTATTTGTTTTTTCTTCCTTGATTTCGTCCATTATGTCTCCCTATTATTCATTGATTTGCATTCCTGATTGGGATGAATCTACCTCGGAGCATCGACATCCGCCTTCAACGTACATTCTCGCTTAACTTTATGGCTGATTATACGATTTTAGGGTTTCAGGCTTCTCGCCGTAATGCCTTTATAATGCATTTTGTTTCATTGCACAGCGATGACTTTGTCAGCCAATCAGCTTCGAGAGTTTACTTGAACCATATTATCCTTAGTAACTTTATTGCCTTTTCTTTTCTTAACGTGCACTTTCACTTTTACTATGGAGGACGCATTGCCTGAAAAGATAGGTTCAAGTTCTTCACTGTTCTTGAGGCCTTGGGGCAACAACTTCAGCAATGCTTCTACGAACAGCACGTTTATATCATTTAGAGCTTATACACTATTCTCCTAAGAGAAATTTCGCTACAGTTCACCCCTTTATTGGGCACCCCCTCATGAGTGGGCACTTTCGTATCAGGCAATTTTATAGTCCAGACTCCTTCCATTAAATTGTCTTTGAACGACAACTGTATAAACGGGCCCCCTAGGTTCTGAATTCCGGGCATTTTTACAGAAAACCATATACGACTGCTTATATCATGACAAAATCTCCACCAAGACTGCGGATTCATCGACGAATTCGCAAAATGCCGTTCACTGGAAGCATTCGAGAAAACATTTTACATACTTTTATTCGTTGCCATCTACTTTATTTAGCATCGTATTACAGTATGGGAGAAGTATCTACAGTTTTAAAGATAACTTTATGTAGTTTATATTTCAGAAGTCACTCCAAATATTCGTATTTGTTCAGTACTTTTTTATCTTAAATCTCTCTAAAGCCATCCCAAGTAATCGTTAATGTGTTCAAGTTATTTCAAGTTATTCAAGTCTCTTCAATATTCATCTAGAAATTTTTGTTGAGAAGAAATGCTGAGAAATGTTCCGGATTATCAATGCGTTTTTGTAAAACATACAGTATCTATGCAGTATTCAGAGTAGATATACATGCAGTGTACCGGTATTCAGAAGTATTTCAGTTGTTGTACTGTACGTCATGAGACAACATCTTTTTCCATGCGTTAGATACGAATTCCACTATTATATGCATTTCTGAACAATTAACAGGTTTTAATATGTGAATTGTTCGGCCAATTTGAGGACATCCAGTGCATACTTTTTCATATCACTAACCTCTCGATCGTAGTGCTTGAAGAGGAGAACTTTTTTCATTGAAAAAAAAAATGAAAATGAAAATAATCTTAAAACCCTATACACCTGGGCAAAGACCCATCTTTGACATATACAGTAAGTACATGTATAGAACACTAGGATGAAATTCAAAACACCATATACCGGTAACCGGTGTTATGTTTATCTAAGATTGTAATCAAAATAGCAAAAAAAAAACGTCAGAATTTGTCCGAAAAAAAAAACAAGATGCAATTTGTATAGCTGGGGCACAGCGTTATTCTGTACCTCCATGCCCATCGCATAGAGGTTTCACTGCATGAAATAACATTCTGCGCTAAGTTTATGTAATTTATTTTGGTTTCGAGCTAAGACAAAAACCTGCATCTTTGGCTCGAGTTTGACGCTACCTAACTAACACCTTACGAGCTTTCCACCCAAGAAACAAAATTGCGTTTATAGAGTTTCACGTTCATTTGCAACTGGCCCTAAAGGCGTTCAGGTCGTCTTTTCTTATCCTGACTCTATCCTCCTGACGATTTTCTCCAGCACTTTTTCAGCCGTATAATTCCTGTCAGAAAAATTGGAACTGGATTTTTCCTTGAGGATGATGGATCCACTAGCATGAATAATGAAAATTGCTTTTGAACAAAGTGCCCCAGAGTAACAAAAAAGGGGGATCCTCTAGTGGGTTCGCGTTGTGAAGGTATCAACAGCATGTATGGGCATACAGTATGGCTAATGAATACTTTGAACTGCGATTATCTCTACAGAAAAGTTTTTTCCCCCATGTATTTTATACATTTGTTTAGGAAAGATTTCTTCTTCAGACATTTGTTCTGCTTGAAACAACTCAGCTGATGTATTTTTCATGATATCGCTTGCCCAGGAAAACTAGCTCGGTGCTCTATTGTGTGCCTGGTTGTGGTTTTATTGGCACGATCATTATCGAACACAATATTTTGCAAAAAATTCCAGTAGCATACATACAATTTTTGTTAACTTCAATGATGTTTTAAATTGTTACATTATTACTATACCGTATTGTCTGAACCTTGAATATTTTGGGGCACTTCTTAAGGAAATAATCTAATTACCATAAAAATGGTTGGATAATGATACAGTATGTAAGTCATTCGTTGGTATGGAGTACTTAAATCTCCTTAGTTGCATACATTATTTCCACAACAAAGAAAGTTTATATTCAGTTATTTTTTTCTATCTGTTAAAAGCAATCAACAAGAATCTATTTCTGCTGTGTAGCAAGAAAAATATCGACTTTTGATGATTGCGTTGAATTTAATTCCAGAAATAAAAAAAACTCGTAATGTGGAGTTTTGTTTTCTTCTCTCCTTTACTCAACTAAATAATTGCATTTCTGCAAAACTGTCAAATTCAAGTAAATAAATTAGAGGATTTCATGTTGGAATAATGCATTTGAAATGAGCCAACGTGTTACATATAGACATCTTTTGGCAGCTGTTTCCCCTATAGTATATAAACCATATACGATCCACGTACACTGTAGTTTGGATTTGTCGAATTTCTTCGCAGTTCGTCACTCGCTAAATATTTAATGTTTTATATAAAAGAAAACACAATTTAAACGCAGCTAACATGCGAGGATGGCTCGTGTAATGCACTCGGCGTGTTTTACTTGAAGTTGATTTACATGGAAGTGCTCGATGCACAAAAGAAAAGCGTAGAAGAAGGGAAAAAAATGTAATTTTCTTTTATTACGTACTAAAGTGTATAAAGCGAGGATGTTCCCATTTTGCTTCATTTTAATGTACGAGTTCAGAAATTATTTCTTACACCATGTCGACTTGGAAGGTTGGTAGTCGCCCACTTAAATTAATTTATTCGGCAAGATTACACGCACACGTTCCCTGGTTGACTGTAAAAACGATATTTACTGTCTGACTAACTCGGTTTTAAAATTGAAAAAAAAAGGCGTTCCGGGTAAATGTATGGTTAGGATGATGTGCACTTTGTGAAATAAGGAGGAACAAATGGCTATCATAGTGTGTCACCAATAATTTACGTATTTTTTTCTTCGCGCAATTAAAGCTGTTGTGAGGTACTAAAAAGAATCGTGACGTCACCGAGTTCAGATTTATGTATTGGCAAGTTGGAATACATTACCCAGTACCGAAAAACAATTCATTTTTATAAACTGATTTTTTTTTCTTTACTGATCAGGAAAACATTCCATCGATGTATATCATCGATGAAATGTTTTTGCAATAAAATGGGTTGCGATAAACCGTATTTAGAGTACTATACGGTATATTTTCTGTAATTTCATACTTGATCCTGTCGAGTTTTAGCTATAGGAGGATGTAAACGGCATTTGTCTGAAAGAAGTTATTTTTTCATGTTCAAATAATGACTTTATGACCGCTTTTAATTTAATGGCCCCGTGTAAAAATAAGAAACTTATACACCGCTTAAAATGACCCTTTCTTTTATTTACTGACCATTCCTTAACTGTCCCATTTCGGACGGATTTCTTCCCGATTTCCCCCCACTTTATCCCCTTCTGTCAGCTTTGTGAATTACAGCGTAGAAGAGGGAAAGGGGTCTACAGTTTTCTTGAAAAGGACTTTGGAGAATTGAGAAAATAAAGGTTTGTAATCAGGATGGAAGGCGATAAAGAAATCAAGAAAACATTAGTAATAGAAATCGATTTCTCACCCTCGCCTTTATTTCTCAGTGGAGCTCTTACTAAGCAAGCTTCGCCTCTCTTATATTCGTTTTGATTACTTTGATTGGCAACCCTGTGTTTGCACTCCAGGGGACCCCCCCTTACTTCTCCTCCGCCATTGCTCTCTTCGATTTGATTATATTAGTCAGTGTCCATATTGTTTGACCTTCTAAATATCGTTTCTTACGGCATAAAGTGTCTCGTGGCTTTGGTCTATCGGTTTCAATACCCCTCCTGCGTCGAGTTGCACCAATTTATCGAGGCTTGATCGTATTAAAAGTATTGCTGCAGCTGTTACCAGCGCCATTCTTGGATTTTCCATTCGACGTGGATTTGCACCGCATTGCAGAGTTTTAGTTTTGACCCGTGAATTGCGAAGTTAATTGCGAGATTTCGTTGCCGTGTTTGTGTACTATAGTATACTGTAGATATTGTATAAAAGCTAGCCTTTCTGTCGTGGCATTTTTGGCGTGGTCTTCAGGTTGAAATGCACAGTCGAATACAATCTTACGGTTGAATTGCCAAGCGGCGATCGAATTACCGGATGGACATTGGCGTGAGGGTTAGACAAACTTCGAGAACGGGTCAATAACTATAAAAGAATACAATGTAGTCGAAGCTTTTCATCTTGGACTCTTGTAATGGCCGCTACCAGACGCCCATGATATCCAGTTTTCAAGAAAGGAACTGCGAGAAAATCATCCATATTACAATGGTGTTGATTTGTTGGAGAAAATAATCGTTTTGAGATAAATATTCCTTAATTGCTCTTAACATACTGTATCTTGTAGAATTGGCATTTTTATTGTGAAAATATTCTTTAAAATATCTATCTTAAGTTTGCAAAATTGCCCTCGGTGCATTATTGTACTTTAATTTTTTCTGAGAAGTTAATCATAACATTTAGTAATTGAGAAAATTGTGTAATTTTTCTCTGGTGAATTCAGATATCATAAGGAATATGTTTTTTGTGTGAGAAACTAAACGTTTATTATGACCTTTAACGTTGAGTAACTTTCTTAATTAATGGCTAGTTTATGTAAGATTATACAATTTATTCCTCCAATTGTTCTTCATTCCTAAATGTGCATAAGCATATCAGAAAAAGGGTGAAATTCGGATTTTTGAAAGCCGGATGTTGCGATTAGATATCGTTGTCGGCAGTCATTACGATCGCAGCGACATCTAATATAGAAGCTTTCAGGTTATACAGTCATATCACTTTCTGAAACTAAGCCTGTTTCAATTGTCGTGCAGTACCTTGGAAAGGCGAGTATCTTTCATAAGGAGTTGACCAGTTCAAAATCCGTGATCTGTGTCATAAGCTGACCAATGCATTTTGTAGGAGATGAACGAATAGGCGATTTCCAGAATGCTCGTTTGTGCTGCTTCTCAAATGTTTTTTTTTTCTTTTTTGGAAATTGGAAAAGTTTTCTTCTTTCGCCGAATCACTTCGCTACGGCGATGTAGAGCAATCTTTTTGTTTCTTCGCAATTTCGGACCAGTGCTTGTATCACATTTGTTATAACCTGTGTGATTTATAAGTAACACGGGAGTCGTAAAGTTGGAAAAACTTTTCCACGAATTTTTAGCAGCGCTTTTCATACACACACACTGTGTGCAAATACGCATTTTTTCCGGCAAAAAAATGTTTTACGTATTCAGCGTGAATTTTGAATGCAAAAAAAGTGGCATGCGTAATTTTAGGTGTAGTGAAGCGTTTTTTTAGGCTGCAGTAGCAACCGCTGTGACACGGGAAATTTTTATGGTGCGTAACTCAGAAATGCGACGAGAAACACGAATTCGTCGAGATTTTTTTTTCTGTTTACAAAGCGATAAGCCAATTTGCATACGCTGCAGGGGTGTGCTGAGTTTTTTTTTTCACCCATTGTTTGCACCGTACACATACCCGTGTGTGTTTTGGCTACGACCAATTTCTGCATGAGTTAGCCTAGTTTTTCGGTGTTTTCTGTATGCCTAACGAGGCTACATACAGCTTTGCCCGTCTTCCCTTTTAATTTCGTTATAAGGGGTAGATCCAACTTTTGCAGTGAATACGCACCAAAGGTGAAATGTTTGCTCCGTTGAATTTTCGCATGATATGAGCAAAAAAACCTTCGAAAAAGATCGCATTTGGGGGATAAAATAAGCCGAGTGAGATTATTGCAGAAAATTTCCAAAATATTTAAACGTGGGGAAGTCCTTTGAAACATAGGCGAGCATGGGGTGCCTTAATTTTCTGTGTATAAAAAGTTTTTTTTATTATTTTGTTGCAAAGCTCCTTTTTCCGGTAACGTAGGCCCCTTAACGTTTGGCAATCACTGCTAGCATTCGTGTCTTGCAGAGTAAACACGTTGAGATGTTTAAGGGGTAACGATCAAAGTATCGATTTAGTTTTTTTGTTTTTGCTTCACGACGATGGTATAGTGAAATTTTACAATTTATGTGATGCGTATTTTAAAGTATAGCGTAGGTTTTTTATTTTTGTAAAACATAAGTGAGTTGTAGAAATAATCCACGAAAAATTAAAAAAAAAGATATGTAAGCATCGGGCATTCTCCATCGATCTAGTTTTGTTGTTTGGTTAGAATTTAAAAATCGTAAAAATAGGAATGACATTTGCTCTGACGTTAGCGCATAAACAACTTTGCTGCGAATTTTCAAAATAGGAATTCCAAATATTATACCTGCTAATGCACTGAGTATCAGAATGTACCGCTGTTAGCTGCGTTCATGCAACTCACTGTATTTGCGCAGATTTCAAGTTTTTTTTCCGAAATATACTGCTTTTATGAGAAAGTGGGTTTGATCTCGTTTAATCGATTAATTTGATCGAAGAGAAGCATTTGTAAATTTAGGCATAAGGGTGTAGGAAAGTTGTGCACAATCATGCATGGTTGAATGAGATATAAGAGCCTGGATGTTGCCCCGAGTGCAAATTTGCTCTCGTTTCCTGTTGGGTGAAAATCAGATTTTAGTGTAAATCAAAGATCAAACATCGCGTGTACATATTGCAGATTTTTTATCAGATTTTTATGTTAAACAAAGCAAAATTTGACGTTAAAAATGCAAATGCAGAGGAGCTGTTTGATTTGTACTATTGTGATGTTTCATGCTGGGTTTTATTCACTACCCGTATATATGCTGTACATATTATTTTTTTTCTAAAGTTTACTTTGCGGCTGCTAATGAAACTGCAATTTTTTTTCGTTTCGAGAAGGTTGTTTTGATTCGCATCGTTATCATAAAAAAAATTTCACATGAAAACGACTTCAACAGGTTATTTCCGTTATCATTTATATTTTTTTCGGTTTAATTCCTACAACATTAAAAAATATCCGAATATCCTTCTTGATTGGAATTCCAGATATTATTGTATGGAACTATGGGCGGCATATTCGATACGTTCTCTTTATTATCAAATATTTTGATGTATACTGGATTTTTGGAAGGAGAAATTGTGATGCATGTGATGCACAAAATGACGTGATTTGAATTAGGAAGGAAGAAACAAAGTTTTGAAACATTTTTGAAAGTTAGTTCAAGGAGTTAATTTGTCATTATATTGCAGTTTACAACAAAGTTGTTGTGGGGTTCTTATAAGTACAATATCAACATAAATTGAGTCTGATTTATGTTGATATTATACTTACAATTTATGTAATAAATGGACAAAATGGCTTTCCATGTATTCTTTTTCGGTTAAAACTTTTTGAGAGTTAAGACATTCATGTTATATATATTTCAGATGTGAGATCGTAAATTGTTATCGTTGTCGTTATGTTTGCAAATAATTCGTGCGTCGTTTAGTCGTTTGTTCAGGTTATAAGTAGACCCTTCTTCGTGCAATTTATCCAGTTGGATTTCCTCCCTAAAATATTAAAATTATTGTTCGAAAAAAAAGTTAAGGAATCTAAAATGGGCAGTTTTCGGTGTTGACCTTTGGGAAAGTCTTATTGAAAAGCCATAAATTAGATTTTATGCTCTGCTGCGCGATATAAAATGTGCAGTCCTATAAATTGCCGGACAGTCCTTTGAGGCCCTTTAAATAAAGGAGCGGACGTTTCTTCGGCCATTTTCTCCCCACTTTTCTTCCCGACCCGCTGTCGTAATTTCTCCAACGTTGAACACATCAGGAGCATTGGCTATAAAACAAAAAATTCTCCAATCCATTGCATTTCAATTACACGTAATTTCGTTAAGACTCTTATCGGGAACACTAGGGGGCTCCCCTTAAGTGTCTCCATAAAGAAGGCGTGTAGTGGGATAGTCGAGCGTGAAAAAGAGCGAAATCGAGGTACAGGGTGACCCCAGGGAAGGTACAGTGTCCATCGCCACCGCTTGGTGGAGTGCGATCAAAATACACGTATAGCTATCGTATTGACTGAAATAATGCCATGCTTTTTTTAAAATCCATGCCTAAGATGGCGATAAAGCAAAAAAAAAAAAAAAAACTTTGAAGGATTCTACCGTTTTGAAAATGCATACATTTTGCAGCTTCTGTTCTGAAAAGTTTTTTTCCCCTTGTAATTTAAGGTAAGAAGATGAGATAAGAGATGGGAATAAACATTATTCAAAAAAATATTTTGAAGAAATAAATCACCCTTCGTATTTGAAGTGCTATAACGAAAAGATAGTGAAAAACAAATGTTTCGAAAATATTATTAATATGTTTCAAAGATATGTTCAGCTCAAATTATATAGCGAGGAATAAAATGCAGCTTTTTTTATTAAATCGCATAAATACAATCTACGCTATGTATTGAATAACAAAATAACGTCATTTGCCTGGGTTAATCCCCATTGAAAAATGACCGGACTTGGTCCACAATTCATTCGTCATCGTTTCATGACATTGTTTAGTTTGTTTATGTGTTTAGATAAACCTCGAAGCTTTTTTGTCAATTCTTAGTCCTATAATCTTTACGAAAACATTGAATAACATATAAAGGTGTTCATCAGAAATGGAAAGTACAGTATCCATTCGGGGTTTTCTTTATCTATTTATACTGTATTTTTGTTGTTATCCTGCATCTTTGTTTATGGTTGAAAGGGGCAAAGAGTAAAATATTTTCAATTTTTCCACTTTTTTTCCCTTCCATTCTCTCTCTGCCCGATCATCTTTATATACGAAACGATAATACGTCCAATGTGAGTGGTATAGTAATTGTTTGGTTATTGTTCACATTGTGGATACGCTCTCTGTCTCTATAAATATAGATTTTGATCCAAACTCAGATAGGCTTTTGAAATAGAAATGAATTATGGGCTAGATGTGCGTCGTTTTGGGACCAAAATGTATGCTGAATAAGTTACGCGTGCCCCTAAGGCACAAATAAATGCTGTTGCCATAGGGATTGCCAAAGCTTATCGAAACAATCGCACGTTTTAACATATCGATGCAATTTTCTTTCTTTCTTAGGTTGTAAATATTTATACTCTGGAAGAAAGTCAGTTTAGAAATGCTGTTGCAATTTGATACGTTACTGTTTTATTTTAGTTAACTGAGAATTGCAGTATAATGAAAATGTAATAATGCAGGATGTAATTATCATTACGCCATCAGTATCTTTAATTTCTTGCCTTCTCTGCTTGGGACGATGTAGTACTAAAAATGGGGCAATAAATGTGTACAGCTGGAATATGAGGACGATATCCTGATTAATTTTGGTCATTCAATTTTGGTGGTAGTGAATGCTGCACGGATTTAAATAAAATACAGTATACCGGGTAACGATGATCGACATGACCCGGCCTAATGTGGCAACTTATGCCCTTAGTTTTTCTACATATTTTCTACGCAATGTGGCAACCACGCAATTATTCTTAAAATATTATACTCAAGGCATCGTATGCATGTGTTTATTAAAAAAAACTATTTGTCGTCTGATATTTTTTATCTCGAATGTCAAGTTATCGGAAACACAACGCGCATCATGAAACGAAAAAGAAAGAAAACCCGCGATAGTGAAAAAAATAAAATTGCAAAACGATAAAAAGTAGACATTTTTCTATCTTTTTTTATCCATTATACATCCTCGCGGCTTACTTTTTGCGTTTAGGAAGCGTAAAGTCTATACACACAATTTACATTTGTCTTGACAAATGTGATGCCCGAGAGGCAATATGCCAAGTGCCAAAGAATGGATGTGTTTTGGATTAAATAGATGTCAAGTTGGCAGATATAGAAACTTAATTAATCTCACTTTTTGTAATTTAAAACTTTTTTGTCGTTTTGGGGTATAGAGCAGGGAATTCGTTTGCCAACTTTCGGAAAATCCAATTATCGATATTTTAAGGGAACTATTACATGTACGTGTCATTTAAAGTGAGTTTCTTTGCCGTAGGTTTAACTACAGGGTGAGAAAAAGTGTTATTGTAGATCATACATGTATACTGTAAGTCGCTACTGTGCTGAAGTAGTGCATGTAATGAATTGTTCTTCCAGGACCATGGCCAGTATAGCAGCAGCAGGTTGATTCTTCAGTCTAATGTGATGCACATTATTTTCAAAACTCTTAATTTAAAAAAAAATTAAGACAAATAATAAGTCATTACAATCTGTGATGTTGAAAAGACGAGGAGATGTGCATTTTAAATCATTATAAGTTACGGTGCATCAGTTATTTAAAGTACAAGAACTTGAATGGCCAGCTATCGAAATATACATCGAATATCGAGTATACTCACGAAATATTTTGATGAAAACACCTATATTCAGTAGTTTTTTTTTGTGAGGAATTTCCAGGCAGCATTTCTGCGTCAAGAATGGTTCTTGGAGCGCGCCTTCCATAAATCAAATTTGCCATAAATAATCGGTCTTCGATTATCTCAAGTTGCTGGTCCGAAAAATAGCAGGAATCGGCCATCAGTTGCCATTATTGCTCCTTCGTAGGTTTTTTTGCCCTATAATTTCGTATCTATCCTCCACTTTCGTTCCCCTTTTTGGCCATTTGTCTCTCCTTTTTCTCATCATCCTTCTCGCTCTGATGCATGGTCAGTCTTGCCGTTCACTTTTAACCTCTTTGTCCAATGTGCTCGTTATTTGGCCAACTTCTGCCGCCTACCACAATTTGCCGAATTACGACCTTTATTGGACTCATCAAAAGAGCGAGTTATAGGGCCGCGCCGCAACCGTAATTGCCCGACTCGGGTTATTAAGATTGCCCCCGACTTAAATAGCTCTACCCTAGAGCTTATATTAACTAAGTCGACCTCAGACACGTCCTCCCATTTTGCGCTTAACTTAAGATGACATTTTCTTTCGCGCAATAACCGTTTTTGCTCGCACTGTCTTCTGGTAAACAACCATTTCGACAGGCTGCTGCGTTTAAGGCGATAAAATAGCTTTCATTCATTCTTTTTTTCCTTTTCTTCTTCTTTTGTTTATTGGTGGTCAGCATCTGCTTCGTCGTCATTTAAAAAGACAAAATTTGCTACGAATGGAGGAGGCGATGGCATACGAGCGGACATTTTAATTTCAATTACCACCAGACACGTGTGTAATGTCCATTTGAACACTACAGTAATGTTTTTTTGGCACTGCATGGTGTGTCGTAAGAAGTTTAGCTTTTATTCGCCAAGTAATGTCATACTGACTTCATTTAAAATTTATACATGTTTTTATGTTACTCGTAAGCCTCGTTACAAATTGGACGAACAATGTGTTCTTTGTCGTACGAATTGTGGCGCGTATGTACATGTCGCTTTTATTTGCTCGTACATTGTTCAGGTTGGGTTTAATTTCAACATTGCACCGTAAATGTGCTGAAGTTTTACCCGACCTTCAGACATCTCGTAAATACGCGACAGTTTTTACATTTCACTTTTTCATCACATAGTTTGCTAAACTCCCCTCTACCCGCAAAAAATTGAAATATCATGTGTACGTCATTTTTTATTAAAACCGTCATTACAACAATGACAACTCGAGGGGAAAATAAAAAGCCAATGGCAATATTGATGCACCGTTATAAAAGTGAAAAGTTTTCTCTCCTATACGCAATATGAATTGTTCAAGTCTGGGAACAAATTTAAAGGACCGCGTAGATTTTATTTTCATGGCGAGTGAGAACTTCTCTCTTAAATTTGATATTCTGAAACTGTATTTTTTGAATCTGGATGGCAATATATTTTTGACGCGGGCCTATTGTCATATTTCATGGAGGATGCGCCTGAGTCTCTATCCCCATGGGTCACATATGCTGGGTAGTAGCAATATCTAGGAAGGCAATAGAAGATTACTCTTGTCTTCTTTTATGATATACACATAAACTTCTCGGCTGTTTTTAAATAAACGAAACTTATACGAGCGTTTACTCGATTAGGTTTTCAGCCTGGCTTTTTTTTTTCGTTTTTATTTTCCATCATATTTTTTATATTTTTAACCGTAGCTCTATTCAATTCCCCCACCGCTTCCTCCACCTCTCGGTAATTTCCCTTCTTCTCCCCTCGGCCATTTTGAACATGGATCAGCTTGTCAAAGATTATTGGTCTAAGGTTGACAGATGAGTTGGAACGGTCACTTACTCACGCTGGACATTGAGAGACCGCAGATGCATTGATTACAAAATGCCCTTAGGAAGTGTTTGCTGGAATCTTATACGGCCACTTGGCAATAGGTACTCGTCCATGTGACATTCTGTCAGGAAATATTGTGATGGCCTGGACCCTGCTGGGCACAACATCAATTTCGACGTGACAATGCGCCCACTTCAATGGGATTTTGACTTCAGTATTTTTAAATTGATTTTTATTCAAAACTGTCGAGGTTCGAGGGCACTAGCTGTGCGAGTGGACTATCGTTGCGAGATACACTGGCTTCAGAGATATTCAAATATTGCATCTAAATGTCAGCACCTGTGCAGGGCTTCCATTGTCATGAAGGATATATCATTCAATAACTAGGCCTATAGCTGCATTTTTGAAAACCTCAATAATCCAACTAAATCGAGCCAATTTTAGTAGTTGTTGTTCGCAGATTTCATGCATGGTCCTCACTTTTTTTTAACAAGTTTCAAGCACACTCATTTTCATCAACACACTTTCACTGTCCATAATCTGAGCTAAGGTAAAGGACATTTTCTTCGTAATGTTTTTCAGTCGAAGCGAACTCTTAATATACAGTGTACATGTCCATGTACTGTATGCATCAAAGGTGCAATATATACTGAAAGTGAACAACAAACGCATTAAGTTTCTTGTAGCTAAAAATACTTATTTCACTTAATGCGTTAATTGATACCAGGAGTGCATTTCTAAAATTGGCTTTGCAGTGAAAGCATTTTTCCTCTTATAGAAGTCATCTTCTTCTCACGAATCTCATTGTTATTTACAAACAAGGATTGTGTGACAGCGTGCGGCTCTGCGAGGGAAGTTCAAAGCCGCGTCTCGTTGTTCGGAGCTCCAGTCGACCAATTATGTTCCACACTGCGCATTTTTCAATAATTAACTATGAAAAGGATGGTCATATTTAAGGGTTTTGAAGATTACTCTTCCCCACTTTTGTGCTTTTGGGGAGCCCAGAAGACGCGACGAGATTGAATTGTGGGCACGTAAGAGAATAGAAGATGCTGCCATTGGAGCAGAGTGCCTTAGTGGTGCACACGGAGAGGTATAGTGATTATTTCCTCCCAATTCCCCTCAGTTTATTTCATCCTTGAGTGATTTCTAGCATGATAAAGCTGACACTCCGTCCTGCTTCACCAACTCCCGTTCTGTCTCTAATTAAAACCACCGACTCGATCTCCAACTCTGCAATGTCATTCTCATAGACACTGGCTTCTTTCGCCCATCGTTCGCCACCCATTTTCCCCTCGCTTTTTTTTTTACTTCTTCTTCTTCTCGCAATATCAACTTCAATCACACAGCCAACCGAAAATCAAGCCAAAATTTACGGCAGGAATAAAAAAAAGAGCCTCCTCATGCATTAAAGATTGCAACAACCTTCCCACCATTCTTGACTGCACATTGGCTCCGAAAATATGATACCGAGCGTTTTTTTAAGCTAATCGATAGCAAAACGAACGGTTTCATAGTTTTAAGCTAGGAATATGCGAGCGTGTAATTTCTGCGGTTTTTCCTATCCAATAAACGTGCGAGACGCGTGTAAGTCGTTCGCAATTATGGGCCACTAACGAGGGTTAAACATCGGAAAAATGATGAAACTGCAAGTGGTCCATGGTTTAACGAACTGCTGGAAACAAGTGGCAGATTAGATGTTGTATCACGCGCGCACGGTTCTTGTGGTGAACTTAGCGCCACGATAATAACAAACTTTACAATTGGCGTTATCATTGCAAAATAACGACAGCATTTATTTGGAATCTACGTAAAATGTTGTGTTTCTAAGCAAGTTTTGTTTGCTCTTTCTCAAAACACTTAACTCTAAAAAAAAAAGGAAAGGCCAAATAGAACCTTTTGAGGTTTTTCTCCTTGCTCCACCAGGTGAACCATTAAAGGTACTGTACATCGAAGAAGCCCCAAAAAGTTCTTTTTCAAGAACCACTCGTAGCTAGTAAAATTGAAAGCTTGAACTACAGTAGCAATATTAAAATCAAGCTACCACATATTAAAAAAATTTACCAACTGTTGTAAAAATAGGTATTACAACACAAAGTAGAGCACACAGTCGCTCTCCCAGCAGGGTTAGATGAAAATGTATACACGAAATTTTTTATCTCGCTACCACAGTGCCAACGATATGATATACAGGTTTGGGTTCTTGGGCTTGAACCCCATGCACATATTCAAAACACTCCTAAACAGAACTCGCCCCAGAATTAGAACTCTG
>JAQGBX010001443.1:0-24900 GCA_034698745.1 Megaphyllum sjaelandicum | reverse complement strand
TTGCCCGCTGGTTGGCGCTAGTGGTCAAAGTACGCAAATACGCACGGTATGCAGATACGCACGGGCAACTTGAGTTGCCCTAATATTAAGTAGCGTTTTCTACATGTCGTATATCCAAAGCAAATTTAGGCACCCTTAACGTAAATGGTTGTACAATACAATGGAAAATGCATTAACATTATTCGGATATTTAAAAATAAAATAATATACATGTACAGAAGCTGCTCAAACATTAAAATGCAATTTTAATGCTGCTCGTTAAAATTGTGTGTTAATTTATGCTAGTGAATGTATGTATCATACAAAATCATACACATTCATGCTCAACTTATTAATACGTGTTGAAATTCGTTGTTCTCTACATTACATTCTGGATGAGTGAAAAGCAACATTTCGTTCGAAATTTCAAACTGTTAGTGCTTGGAGGTCAGGTTTGAGGATGAATTTCACCAAATTATTCGGTTGTCAAACGTGACGGTTACACTACCCGAACCAAGAAACGTGTTATGGAAGAAATCGTAAGTTCGATAATACCACATGGGGCAGCTCCAAATATGACTTGTTGCGCCGCGAAGCACCAAATGTTGGGCATTGAATTGAAGTTTTTTACTCGTTAACGCTGTTGCCATTGAATCTGAGCAATTTTTGCATGGTACAAGCACTTTTTAAAACTATTCTTACTTTATTCAATTTGTTAGTACCAAGTTAAATTTACTTCTGAGGAGCAGTATTATTTCATTTCTGTTGCCACATCGAAACTGGATAAACAATTAGTATAAGTGGTGTTTGCTTTGTTATCCTTGAAAGTAGGAGGATCTGTTATCGAAATATCAATATTTACGATTAATTCATTTTAAAATGGCCTCAAATCAAAAAGAACGCCTACGTGTTCAAGGTATCTTGCGTAGGTAGACTCGGGAAATTCAGCTACCGAATGTTTATAGCGTTTGTTTTATTTTATATATGTATTCGCCGACTTGGAATGATGTTGTAATTGTGGGTTGATATAATTGAGCTAACGTTTCTTTGTATAGCAGCAAATCTCTAAACGACTAACATTTTTTTGAGAAACTTAAGAACAAATAATAATTATCCATGAAATTCATTTGTATAACATTCATCCGTAACGTTTTTGCCGAGTTTCCGGGAATAGTATATGCTTTTTCGGTTGCTGTCTATTTTTAGCACTTCATTAAATGCATAAGTAAGTTCGCTATAAATGGAAAATGCATAACGTATGGCCTGTATTGCATGAGGGGAGGGGGTAGGAAATGTATAAGTATTGAATTTACGAGTTCAATATGCACGCACGGCCGTGCGAAGATGGCCAAGCGTCTCTGGAGCAAAGCAAGGTTTGCACGCCACCAAATGGATTTTCGTGATTCATAAAAGTGATTTTGCGACAGGAAATGCCATCGATGTATCGAAAAAGATGAAAGCCGTGCCCCGTAGGCGACTATCTTCCCGTAGGTTATGGCAGACATTCGCCGGGTTATTACAGATGCGCGCCACCATTTTCTGATACTCTTCGATGCATTTCTTTCGTTGTCCGATTTCATTGTGTACGAAGCATCCTCAGGCTCCTGTGAGCATGACAGCAAGAAGGGGAAAAAATGCAGGAATGGCGTGGCGTGGCTCGTGGAAGGCGTATACAGTTTTTGGAAGATGTTCTCTTTCATGTTCTCGGGCACGTTTCTTCAAATTAAGGTAAATTACGATCGCGTAATCAACCTCGAAAAAAACCAAGGAATGCTTCGGTGCCATGGCGCGTATTTTGGGGTACATTCTTTCTTGGCTCAACTCAATTGCTGAATTTCTGCCAAACCTTTGTACGAAAAAATTTACTGCGGTAAAAGTGTGGAGCTGGGACTCGAGCGTTTCTCTCGGTGTAACGTTCAGGGATTGTATTTTTCTGAGGGCATCTTTATCGTGCTTCCGGAAATAATGGCCCACTTCGGTTTTTTAAGTAACTCTCTCTCTCTTGGTAATGCAGTTCCTCGGCCTACGTTTTCAACTCACTTGTCACGAGGTATTTCTAACGTTCGAAATAGCATGCCGTTTCCAAAGCTATTATTTTAGATTAAATTCGTGGTCAACTACACAGATTTTGATCTAAAAATCAAAATTGTATACATGAAAATCTGAAGTTCTGGAGGTTATCAATTAGTAGGTACAGTATATACGCTCGTATGTACATGCTGTAAACACTCTGGTTTCTGAAGCATTTACCTGATTAGCAACTGGTGATTCCTTTGTTAGCGTTCAGTCAACTAAGCTTCTTTGCATTTCTGTGGTCTTAGGGTAGGAGCATGTTGAACTGGTTACAATAGTCGCTTGAAAACCAGTGTCGCTTAGCGGTATTGCAGACGCTTTACACTAAGCTACACTGGTTTTCAAGCGACTGGTAACAAGTTCAACGTGCTCCTACCCTTATGTTTACATCTAACAAGATATAGTTTGTCCATTGCACAAAGAAATCACGAAAATTTTACCAAAGGTTTACGAAGAAGCTGAAAGGTCTGATGGGTAAAAATGCTAAAATAAATAAAGCGCCGTTTATTGGAGGGCGTTGTTTATTTTGCTCAAACTGTCGGTGCGCGTTAATTAGAGGGTGGGTGGCTTTTATTAAAATAAGTTCAGTACTACCCATGTTGCCCAGTTCTAATAATATGCGATAAAAAGTAAGAAACATTAACTGCCATAATGTCAGCTATTCGGTGAAACTATACGCTTTTAACCACCTTTGTTGATTGCGTCATTCTCTAATAAAGAATTGTTGAATCTTGGGCAAGTATACGCACATGGTCGTGTCATGCAAAAAAAATAGGTGACTTGCATGTGACGTCACGCATCTCGTGGGCGGAGCTAATGTGGCTCGATTTACATTGTGGGCGTGTTGTTGGGTACATGAATCTGGGAATCGTGGCTCTTTCATTCTAAAAACAAAGAAAATGTCCAATTAGATACTTACACTTACCCACGAATAGATTTTTTATCCGAAAGTAGATATTTTGATGCTGTTTTGCCGCCCTGGCTTCAAATCAAAAATTGCATGAATTTTCTCGTTTATTTCTACATAAATAATTAAATAAAGGAATAAAGCAAAATGATATATGAAACGAATGCGCCTGCAATTTATCTATAGCGAAGGTAATCATATTTTTGCCACAGTAAAATTATGAAGTATCCCAACATGTCTGATCTAAGCGGAGCCAGCACGCGTCGTCTGCTTGTGAAAGGGATCTATTAAAAATGAAACAATTTAGACGTTACAATGCATTCTACCAAATATGCTTAATTCTGATATGAAGTTTAAATTGCGCGTTTGGCGATGATACATCTTTCTTGAATTGTCCCCTTGATCCACTTTCGTTTTTTTTATCAGTGATACGCCCTGGTCAATTTTGTAGCTCTAGCTTCCATTCCATTTTACGCGACTGTCTTAGCAGACAAGAATTTGTCACGTAACTCGGGCGTTCTGAAAATTGAGTTATAGTGCGCCATTTCCAATTACCAATGAGACAGGAAGTCGCCATTTTATTTTATGGGGTAAATAGCTAGTCTGAGCCATTTCAACTTTCCAAACTGTGAGGGTTTTTTACTTTCTAGAAATGTTGATACATAGGGTATAAATCATACAATTGGCACTCCCCCATGCATATTTTATTACATTAAACTAGGTTTTTCTGCTGTGGAGCGAAACAAAGCGAAAACAAATGTTCACTAACTCTGCATGTTTGATTCCTATGCAATAGCGGCTGTATTCTTACGCTTCATCGAGTGGGTTCGTTTTTGTAGTGGTTTTTTTAGGGTATTTCTTTTTGTTTGTGGAAACGGAAAGGCATTTCACGTTAGATTAGTCTGATTTCGATTAGCCACATGGAAAAAGAATAAAAAAAATCGTCAGCGGGAAAAAAAACTCTTCTCATTTATTATAATCTAGGATCTATGGAAGAGTAATGATTTCTGCTCTTCGATTCTCGTGCTTCCTGTTTGTACGTTGATAGGAGTTTCTGTTATTTTTTATCTGAATTGAACAACTAAAAAGCCAAGAAAAGATAAAAAATGCCATGAGAAATTGATAAAGAACTCCCCGAAGATCTAGACAGTCGTCGGAACGTAATTATTTTTCATAAACAACTTCGATCAAAGCAGCATTCGTAGATTAGCTTTAGTCGAACTTTCGGTTTCAAACTAGCTGTGCAGATCTTGTTTAAGATTTTTAAGATCATGAATTATTTGTTGCTCATTTTGTACGAATCGTTAGCCAACTGTGAATGCGTGAAATTGGATAGATATGCGAAAAATATCACATCCAATAAAATTCTACAGTACCTACTTGATGCTATTAACCTTTAATTGAAATTGTCGATTTGCTTGCTATGCAAAATTGTTCTTTAATATATGAAGTTTTTATCATTAGATAATATATATTAAAATGTTATATACTTTCGAAGTATTGATCCACTCGATCGGTTTCTTATTATTTTAAATATTTTTATAGAATTTTAATCTTATTATATTAGATTTTAAAACCGGTCCCATTTTTACCGGTCTGAGAAATTTCTTGCCATTCCCACCGGACTTCAGAGATAAAATGCTAAGTACCACTTTTAATAGGATATGATCAGTGAGCAGTATCTCGACGAGATTTTTTAAAGCTTCTAATGAAAAGTTTCAAAACTTTAAATTGGCTGAGTTGACCGAGATATTGATCCCCCTATCTATAATTTATGTAATGAAATTCGTATTTTATATTTCCTTAAGTAACCTATTTTTACGACCTCTTTTAAGTCGTTCACTTGGAAACCAAAATTTTGAATTAATGAATATTTGGATTTTGTAAAACATTTTCACCATACCCAGCTTAGCGATTTAAATTGGAATCATTTTATGATTAGTTATAAGGATGGGTATTTTTAATTTGAGCTGGAAAGGGTTCAGGATATAAAATATGATTATTCTTGAGCTCATGAACATTTTGCCCATGAAACTCATTATTTTTCAACGACTTTGTAATTATGTAAGTTATTTTGAAAATCTGATATCGGGTGTTATTTCTCATCAAGATTCGATATCTGCGTTTGCTAAAGCAAAGTGTTCATACGCAAAGAAATGTGCGAAGAAAGAATCAAATAATGGCATGCGAAAGTCATAAAATCCGGCATCAAGCACGTTTTATTGAACATTTCATCATTCAGATGATGAATGAAGATGAAGAATTTTTTGATGCCATAAGAAAATAGGAAGAGACAATTATGGTAATTTCGATGTGAAAAAAAAGCATTTAGCAATAATTGTCTATCATTTCATCCGTGTAATGGATAATGTATGTTTGTGATAATGATAATGACGAAATTAATGATAATTATGGAAAGAAAAATAATTATTCCCACATTTTTGCTTTTGAATCAAGATTCCATCGTTAAAAGGATGAGAATTCCACACTCGCTTAAGTGAGCATTGTGTTTTTAACGGTTAATGCGCATGTACGATTCGCAAAAGGCATTAAAGTACGTTTTCGCTGTAAAGCGTCTTTGTTGGCAATGATTGCCTATTTATAGGGGGTCAGTATGTCTCGCGAGGGTTATCAAACAAGGGCAAGAAAATCTATTAAACTGAAAGCTAAATAAATAGCATAGGACATTAAATGCTTCTACTAATTTGAAGGCATGACCTTACTTAAGTCATAAAATCGCATTTTAATGAAATATCAGTTACTGCGATCATCTAACTGCACATCTATGGCATCCTTTTAATTCCGTCTCTAGCAGTGTCACTTGAAGTGGTAGGTGGATACTACTATTTAATGGCAAGTTAAATTCAGTAGAATTCAACTCGTCATTAGCTAGTAGACTTGTCTGGCATACAATCCCTTTCTGAGAAATCTAAACTGCACGACTGTCCAATATTTCAATGTGGAACCCTGATAAAATTGCAGACCAGCGTTTCGTCAGCTTGACTGATTTTCACGACAAATTAATGTTACGATTTTTCCACATTTAGTCGAGATAATGGTGATCTAGAAATGCCCATCAGTTTTCCATATGAAATAGTTTCGGGACGTGGGTAATATATCGTCTGAGATCATCTCGATCACATATCGTGAAAATAATAGCCCAAATCATCACTGGTTGATAGATTTTCCTCCGAAAGACTGAATTGAGGTTATCTGACAGCCTTCGTATAATTGACATTCAGCATCCTCCGATTGCGGCCACCCCATCAATGATCATTTCAAAGTTTATGGCTATAGTTGTAACAACGGACGTAAACCATAGCGATTCCCTGTTATCGGCAATCAACCGAAATCATGTATATTTCTAATAGCAGTGAACATTTGGAAAACAGTTGTATCTTAAACCTACAGAGTATTAATGCCGAAATATAACTGCCAGCCAACTTACGAAATTGCTATTTTTGGAGTCTTGAGAATATTGGTTTTGTGTATTTTAATGCATGCACCGTTAACCACTCAACATGTTGAAGTTAACAGATGCACATGGCAACTTATTTATCTTAAATACCATGTGTTAGATGCTTCTTGAATGAAAACCTGTTGATGTAGGCCTATATGTATAACATTTCACCAATTTTTAAAGAAAACCAAAGTGGTGGCGTTTGTTCCCAGTTGTAAACGTGGTGAAATTAAAACGCAATATCATAATGCATGTAAATCTATCTATAGGCATGTATGTTATTATTCCGTATGCATGTCTGGTTCCGGGGTCGCGGTATGACGCAACACGCGTACAAAACGAAAAAAAGAATCTTTCGCTACGATCTCCGTATGTTTTTGGTTTTTATTTGTGCCAAAACTTTGGTAGGCCTATACTAACGCTTCGACCCTCTATCGAAAAGTACATAGTAAGTACAACCCGTATAAAGTCGGGCAAACCATCTACTACTGTTATAAAACCTGTCAAGATCTGCATATTTTGACGTAGAAACAAGTATCACGTAGAAGTTTCAGCCCATTCTTCAAAATCAGTTTAGTAAAATTCTTAACCACTAATTTGGAAAATGATGACAAGTTAAGAGCAAACCAACGATTAAGATTCACAAACAATTGTGTATTTCAATTTTGAATTCGATGTCTTGAAATCCTATGTTCTTCTAAAGTACTAGAAAGGTTTGGAGATTTTCTTGTAATCAATTTATCTGCAGTTGAAGATTTCAATGCACCAATTTACCCGAGTCCTTATACAAGCATATCTTCTACCTTATTTTTTCTTCTTGCATCGACAGTTTTGGCCATTGTTTCTCAACCCAATTTCAGTAAGCTGCGTATTGTGGCTTTCATAATGGATGGCACGTTGGAATTTTCGAGAGATGCGCATTAGTTTCGCCGCATATGCCATGTGCGTAACCATTATAATACAAATTGCTGCCCAATTTGAATAAATGCAACTGCTCTGATTGAAGCTGGAAATTTCAATTTAATGCACGCGCATTACTAATGATGACAAGACCCAGTTATTCATCAATTTATTTTTCAATCTAAACGACGAAAGTATCTGCGACACAGTCCTGCTCACAACACCAGGAGGAGAGAGAGAGGCACGTAATAGGGCCATTTATCAAGTGGCACCCCCCCCCTCCCTCGTGACATCCGGTATCCAACCCCCTTATTACTATTACATCTGAGATGCAGTACTGGAAATTATTCTCCCTCATAAAGTTTTGATGAATATCACTTTTGCAAAATAGCATCTCTCCAATGATGTCTTCGTTATACAGCTGCTCTGATGAGAGCTCCCGAAAAAGATGAAGGGGGACGCGAGGGATTTCTAAGGGATTAAGTCGGGCCTTCGGGATTTAAGAGGAACCCGACGATATAACGTTGATTATTGTTAAGCCTGATCGCCACCTCAACGATTGTGAAAAAAAAAGTTTCAATTAGTTTTTAGCGGAAGGGGAACAGTTTTGTGGATTTATCTTGGAAAACGCTTTAAGTGCGCTGGAAGCCACACTTTACATTAATTTAGAGGGTTTCTACTCATGTTAGTTCTAGAAAGAGTTATAGACCATTCAATATGCTGCGCGAAATTTGCAAAATGAACTGTTCGTAATGCAATTTTACTAAATTCTTAAAAAGTTATTTGCGGGAGTTCACCGCTGCTGGTATAATCAAGCTCGTTGAGAAACTGTTGTAGCAATAATTTTGCTTGAAGATGTTCTTATAAATGTTTCTATTTAAAAGTTCTTTTAACGATAAGAAGAAAGCGCGTTAACAAATATTCCATCACTTTTTTTTAAAGTTAGCCTGTTGTCAAACTTAATTAACTTTTGTCATATAGCAAGTCTCCTCATTAAATGTTATATTCTTAAACGTACAGATCAATGAAAGTAATGATTCAAGTAATGATTCTCACAAATCCCTGATTGTGTAAAATTTCCGGCATGGCCATGGGACATTATTCCGATAGAGGAAAACATTAATTTTGGCACAAATTCGCGAAGCATTACTGCATTTTCCGACTGTCGAAAAACCCCTAGACCAGAACCTTAATTCAAAGCTCTGACGATTGCGAACAAAAATGAGAATAAATGGTGTACACCGCATATAACGGATTAAAGTTTTACGATATCCTTAAGCAGCTTCTATATATGGGCACTTCCAGTCGTCCGTAGAAAGTCCTATCGATTTTCGATCTTGCACTATAAGTGCAGGTAAACTGCGATTGGTGATTTGGCGACGCCAACTAATCCAAAAGTGACAAACGATAAAGAAAAACCACTCTGAACGCAGTACCTTTAGCTGAGCTAGACAAAAAAATGGAAGTAAAGCAGCGTCTACAGATCATTATGACCAAGGTGTCACACATTTACCATGGCGTCAGTCGAAGTCATGCACTTCATTGATCTAGGGATCAGTACATGTGATATCAGGTAAAAATGAAGTATTTAATTTGTTTGAAATTGATACGGGGGGAATTTAAAAACGTTAAAATTCACAACTTCTAGTAAATCACATTCGTTAACGGCATAAAAACAACATTATTAAAATAATTATTTTGTTACCTAACTTTTATCGTCGCCGTAATTCCCATAGACAGATAACTAAGCGATATCTCGACATTTAGATTTGACATTTTGAGGCTAACAAAGTCGTCAGTTTTCATTAATATATTTTCTTAACTATCAAAAATGCAGATAACATTCCAGTCGCTTGCCAACCAGTGTCACTTAGTGGTATTGCAGACGCCTACCACTAAGCGCCACTGGTTGGCAAGCGACTGGAATAAGCTTCCACGTAAATGTACCCTAAAACATGTATGGGAATGTACACCCTGCTCATATCTAAAGGTAGCGTACAGGATTACGTGACGTGCTCTTAGAAGATGGTTTAAAAATTTTGGATATTTTTTATCAGAACTGGTATGACATTTTTCCTCGAGGTCAAGACCAGAGAAGCTCCACTTTATAATCTCAGAGGAGCTATAATCTCATCGATAGTCTCGTTTGACCAAAACTATTTTATAACTTTTGCCAAAAATAAAATGTTCGTATTCAGAGACCAGTCTTAAACGAGGGAGTTAGTCGATAAGTCACTCACGCTATGTGCGCCCTGGTCGCCATGTTGGCTGGGAATATCGCGTGCTGCAAGCTCCTTTTGCATTTCTCCATCTAATTAATTACCCAGTTATATCGCGATATACCTAATTATAATGCATTTCAATAATGAATTAATTATGGTCACAATATATGGTTTCCGTGTCATTGTGTATACCAATGAGCGTACTTTGGCGCACTTATCGATTGTCCTCGTTAAAGCATTCGACATTATTTTTCCACGCTGTGATCCGAACAGCTGTTTGTCTTGCGTATCACAGACCAGGAAAAAAATTAATGCATTTCAGAGTGACTTATGCTTGAAAGATTACAGGCCACAGGATGTAAGGAATTTCTATCGGAAAAAACAACGAGGAAAGAAATCGTTGATATTAAAAAATAGGATGTTGGAGAAAATGAATGTCAGTAATTTAATTGATCGGATCATGTGGCAGATGATCCAGGATTGATTGTGGAGAAAACCAGAAATCGTGTTGCATCAGATCGAGCAATGAACTAATGAATTTTAATTTTTAATGCATGGAGTTGTTGATATTTTCTTGAATTGTTAGAAAAACATAATCGGGTCGAAATTACGTGATTATTAGAGCATTAATTATTAGGGATAATTTGAAAGATGGGATACTTGCTAATTACTATTTATTTTTAATTTAAACCTCTTTCCATAAAAGTAACAATGTTTCACAATTTAAGGCAATTTGTAGGCGAGATTACGATTACTCTAACGATTTTTATTAGATTATACAAGTACTCGAAGTTTCTATCTAATCGAGTTGTTCCGGTTATCATCAGATGCAACAACTCGCAGAAAAAAAATCACAGGTCAAATCATGATAAAGGCGGAGTATTAGAGTTTAACTAGTGGTCAACATGAAGTTTCATTGAAAGAGGTGAAAAATGACAAACTATTCTCCGGCAAATGAGGTGTATTAAGACAGGAAAACAACTTTATTAGGCTGACGTCATTGAGACGTCAATTAAAGCGGTACCATGTTGGTCTTTGTCAACACGTTGAAAATCAAACTTTTGATGCAAATAATGCGAATAGAAAGATGTTTTACAAAAAGTATATGTTTTATAGAAGTTAAGTTATGCTTGTCTAGGGTTTCACATCACAGTCGAGTAAATATGGTTTATTTTCACAAACTTGTACTGTAGCATATGACATGTAAATCAGAAATTATTCATTTATTGTTGACAAGTTTATAAGAATCCTATTTTTTGTATTTTTTATAGATTGTCCATCATGCAATTTACCATGTTGTCCCGGTGATCGTCCGAGCATTTCCATCCACAATTTACGTTCCAGTTCTACACGCAGTGCCTATTGGCGTCTAAGATGTTATGGTGAGTTATCAAAAATCTAACTTTTTTTTTTGATTTAATGAAGCATCCCATTTTGGCCATGTCCGTTGTTCACGATGGCTGTTCGAGCTTCGACGCTTTTTGATTTTCCCCATTCTTAATTGGCAATTCCCATTACGAAGAAAAACCGGCCTCTGTATAATGTCATCGCATTACCCGAAAAGCGTGAGCGTCTAAATTACTTCTTCTACGATACCACCTTTTATAAATAATGTCACACTCGATTTAGTCTCATTAAAATTACAACCCCCACATCGTGTTCCGATTGAAAAACTTGGGAGAGGAAAAAATATTAGCCAGTTAGGAATTTAATGGAATTATGGACAGCTTTAATGTGAAAACCTGTTTCCAACTTCGTGCTTGATAACTAATGCTAATGGATATTAGGTTTCCTATTTGAAAATGATCTACGTCGTTATTAATGTGTGTGTGTTACACGACAATGGTGAAAATGAGATTATAATTGGAACTAAACTTCATAAATATAAGTAAGGCATTACGAGCGAAGTGCTGTTTTATTATATGGAAGAATTGCAGTCGTCGACGGGGCAAAAAACCTCTCGGAGACGTAATTACCATGGGACTACAAGTGTTAAGTAACATAGCGTGTTAAATAAACATTAAGTCTGTGCCAATTGGATTTGCGTTCAGGAGCGAGTGAGCTTAGCTATTCATAAATTGATAAGTCATCCACAGTCACCACACACTCGCTTCTAACTAACTATGGCAGACCTCTTGTAATGCCTCTGTAATCGCTTAATTTTCGTTTAATTACTCATTTCTTGTACCTTCGGATTAACTGACTCGAATCTTTCCGCACCACAATTGTTTATATGCCTCCATTTTCAACATGCTTGAAATATTTTGATTGCTGAATTAAGACGAGGCTTTTGCCCCAGGAGAAGACTTTTGCAGCTAAGGATTTCGGAAAGAATGGGCCACAAGTTTTAACAAAAAGCAGGCTCATGCTTTTCATATAAATTAAAAGTGATAAATGTCACGTAAGCATTTAAATAAATGCAAAAATCAAGCTTAGATTTTTTTTCTGAAAAGTACACTTTACTACAAATGTAAAGTGGAAGATTTTGTATATAGAAATTGTAACGAAGATAAATTTAGAGATTAAAATTAAATATAATCAATTTGATTATCTAAAATTGTTATATTCGTTTTTATTTTTTTCAAATATTAATAAATGTCAAATTAAAACTTCATTTTATCCAGATAAATGCATTGATGTCTATATTGTGCTTTGAAGACTTCCCCTTCTTATCTATGGAAAAACAAAAGTCGAAGATACTTAATTCTATATTCAAAACTATTTTCGTTATAATTTTCATAGGGATATTTGTAGATATTTTGACCCACAAACGATATACCGTACGCTTTAGTGTAGCCCAAACCACATTGGTGCTCCAAACAACAATTACACACTAGTATTGAATCTAACATTGACAATGCCAAGGATTACAGTTTTAGAAGACGCAATGACAACTTACTGAACATGCAGAAATTGCGCTTCACCAAGAATTGCCAGTTGATCACATGTTGGATCGCCAGTGTACTTCTAAGATTCAAAAGTTAGGGATGTTGAAGAACAATTTGTTCTATTAGGTCGGTGAGAATTTTGAGGATGTGCAACCTCGGGACTTCGGATGAGAGTTTAAACCGAGGTCCCGTGTAGATCCCGTTTGATCTCTGCACGTTAAAGATTCCTCTTGTGGGGGTGGAAGGCCCCCTCGTAGGCAAAATTCTCAGGTAAGGTGACGCTGTCACATATCCCCTGGCGTTGGTGTTTAGCCCTCGTGTGCAGAAATAGGCCAACGTTAAAAATCCACAAACCAACCAAACCAATTTGTTCTATTTCAGTGTTGATGTTCAGAAGCTGAGAACCTGAGATGAATGCCTCAGTTTCAGAACCCATCAATATTGAGAAATTTTGGAAAACAAGGTATCCGAAATTGAATTTCGCAAAAATTAACTTCCTCCACCAGGTTCCAACTTCTATAACATCGTGACAAAAATAATGTAACTGTACAAAACAAAAGTGCGAAAACGATTTTTAAACGCTCGCATCAAGTTCAGTCATATTTATTGCCTTTTTGGCAAGGCTCGGTATAGGTTGAGCTTTGAGTGCGGAATACTTGCAGTTCAATAAATGCAATTCTGGTTCAGTGCCCTGGCCCATGGCTTAGCCCATGAAGTGTTAATCCTAGCTCGTTTCTGTATTCCAGTTCTGCCTTTCGGCCATTTACTTTTGGGACTCAGAAAAATGAGTTGGGCATTGGAGCGTGTATGAGCATCGTTGGGAGATATTCACCCTATGTATTCCTCGCGCATATCCTTAAGGGTTTGGGATTCTGTTTTCAGTTTATTACGCCTGGATGTGCCTGTATAGATTACCACCCAATACTGTACTTCTGAATTGGATTATTTTCAGTCGTCCACGCTCCCGCGCGATGGAGATTGAGTTCGTTAATTTCATGCTACGCAAGTTATTTGTACACGGAACCTGGTTTTTCAACCCTATGTTCGATAGGTTTTATTGTTCCAAATTTTAGACCTGACCAATATTTACTTCACGAATTTTAAACATTGTCCATAGGGGCTGCTTTTGAGATAAACGAGCCTCCGAATTATTACACCCTGAGGAGGTGGTTCAAAACAGCCGGAAGCACGATCGACAAAGCCACGTGTCAGTGATATGTCGCTTCTCTTTGAAAATGAATTGCAGATGGCGCCACATACACACACTGCTACTTCCAAATCTTACGTTGATTTCTGTCAAATCCAACACCTTGCATCCAACACTGTGAACCTAAGATTTGACAGGTTCTCTGAAACTTCCGTTGAAAACGCTGTAGCTAGAGGATGAGAACATGCAGATAGAGAAGACTACCGGTACATTTATATGCTTGATAATATTTTCTATAATACTGTGCCTGATACTGTTTATCATTGAATTGCTATTTCTAAATCTTCAGACTGTGAAAGAAACAAACCCCGAGGACAAAAAAGCGACACTAAAGCACAATTCGGTGCTGAATGTGCTTCCAGAGCTGCGCAGTAAGCCTGGGAGCAGCCGACAATTGGAGAAGGTCCCCCTACTGCAAAATGCTTTCTCGTGTATTCTAAGCGTGGCTTATTGGTCATAACATGTATATGCCATTCATAAGTTTTCACCAATGTTGCGTTTTCGCATAGTCCCATCTTCGATTTAAAACTGGAAAAAAATGTGGCCATTACTTAGGTTTGGTGGCCATTTCTCGTATAATGTAAATCTGTTAGAGTAAACATTGATACTTAACATAATTAGAATGTTACTAAAAATACAAAATACTCTACTCACTTTTGTGCATCACACAGGTAGGGAATGACATAATCTACGATTGAAATAGAACGGATTTAAATATACTGTACATGTATATCTTAAAATACTTCAATGCTGCATGTATTATTAATTTTTGTATGGTAGCGAGGTGTGCTGGGTTTTCAGATTTTCAGTACAGTATTCTGTCAGTTTGCCATAAGTTTTTGAATTCCATTGAAAATGGTTTTAGCCCACTGGTGTACATGTACTCTATGAGAATGAGAAAAGCTGTTGAAGAATCAGCCCCTAACATCCTGTCTCTACATCAGTGCTTCTTAATAATTCACATTTGGGGGGAGGGGGCATATTCTTTCGCTGATAATATCAGTAACGCATGTGTTGGTCCGTGGAGTGAGCTTCCCTTCAATGTTAACGATTTTCGCAGCGAATCAAGCGCACTTAAATATCGATCAAGAAATCTTCAAATAAATCGAGAAATTATAAATTGACTTCAGCGGAGGGTAGAGAACATTTCACAAAATCAGCATCCAATGGACCTACGTCAGTTCGCAAATTTCCACGCTCAACCTAACGAATTGTCCAATCAGGATAAGAACTTCATAGATCCATCGCTCTAATGAGGTCAAATGTACGTAAATGAGGTTATCTTTGTCCATGAGATGAGCAGGGGTCTTATAAGGGGAATGTAAGGCGTACGTAATTGCAAATTGTCCATATCTTCAACAATATTTAGTTGAGATTTGCAGACCTACGCAACTTGCAGAGGATACCGTCCTGTCCATTTATTGCCCGTATTTTTACATTGAAAGTATAGTTTATCCACTCTTGTACTACATGTGTATTCCTTATTATTTAACCTGGTCACGTGGTTGCCAGATATTTTTTTTTTCTTTTTTTTCTTTATCTGAATGCAGCTTTGAACTTTTAATACCGAGACAAATATAAAAAGCTGTGTGTGGGTCATAAACAAGCCCCTACATTTTTTTTGCAAAATAGGCTCCATCATGGACTGATATTATACCAAGGTGGGTCGCCATTTTCAAATGATTCTTGGGGCTAAGAACCATAACTGAAAAGATTATTTTTGATCTTTACCATGTGTTGCATGCATATAATGCTCCATGGATCCCTGCTCGCAATTCTCTCGCTCCACTTTTCTTTCTACTCCCATTTTGAATTTTATTTTCAACCGTGCTCCGTATGCTCGCAGATCCCAGAACTGCAATTCCTGCAGCCACATAATATTCTGCTTTGGAACACCCCACGGCCCTCCGTCGAGCTGATACTGTATATAAATTATCTTTCGCCCACCCTTTCTAGCTTTTCTTCACTCATTCCTTTTATCACTGCATATTGCTCCTAACTTTCTTTTTCTCCTGTTCATCCCACCCCCACCTTCTCTTACTCTGCCATCCATATAAGCATTTTGTGCCCATCCGCACTGCTCTCCGATTGCTCTTCGTGTAGCCCTTTTCTCTTTTGAATTGTGGAAATGAGAATGTGTGACCCAAAGGGAAATGGATGGGCTGTTTGTCCTGGATACAAATGTCTGATTCTTTGCCAAGCAGCTCAATAATATTATTGGCTTTTGCAGGGCTGGAGACCCTGCGTGGGGAATGCTATCAACGGCGAACAAACATTGGAGAAAGTTGCGAGCTAAGAAAAATCATTTCTGCTTGTCTCAATTGGTCATCACTTTTCTAATACCCCATTCTATGGTCAGCAATCTGTCTTTTTCTTTGTCGCCAATTCCCCTTCTACAATCCGCACTCTTTAAATTCCTCGCTCCCATCTCATCTGTTTCTTCCATTTGTCGCCTTCGGAGCTGACCTGCATATCAAGGTTTTCTTGCCGAAGGCTATTCTCACTAACGATCCTAATGGAAGACCGAGGCAAAATCCGTGCTTGGCAATTGTAACAATGGCCGAACCCGGATGATGGGCTCGTTGCTTTTTCGGTCTCTTGAAAGTTCCTTTAGAAAGGCTGATGAACACACTTAAGGAAAATTGCCTATCAATGGACCTGCAGGGCAAATATATGCTTAATACCATTTGCATCGCCCACGATACTGGCACTACAAAAGGTAGCAGAAACTGATTAAAACTAAGCTCGTTAGAAATAGCTTGCATTTGAAGTTTAAGCGAATAGAAGGTTTGTGTACTTTGAATGGACTGAAGCAAGATAACGTATGCAAATTCTGCAAAACATCGTGATTTTTTCCCTTCTGTAAAATGTAAGTGAAAACATGAATAGGAGAAGATCAAGATTGCTCTTAAGAGTTATAAACCCCATACATGTACATGCAATTTTAAAAATTTCTAAAATAACTCTAAAGAGGAATAGGATTTACGTGTAATTTACCTTTTTTTAAATATATGTACTGTATATAGCAAGATTTCCTTCTCTTTTCATTCAAGTTCAAATCAATTTTATAATACTCGGTTTAAAACGCAAATTTAAAAGAAACCAATTTCAATGTTTAATGTTAATGCTGTTCAATAGTAAATGTTATTAATTCTGGACGGTAAACTTTGTCAGAGTTATCGAGTTGTCAACTCTTGTACGTCAACTGCCCTGGCCCGTCGAAAATATACCAGTACGTTTGACAGTGCTGTCGCGAGCATTTTTTTAAACTTGATTGACATTAAGCTGTTTTTAGATGAACGGAGGTAAAATTAAGCCTTAAATTCCAAAGTTCTAGACGTTGCGTAAAATGTGGCGACGGAAAATCCAACAAAGTTTCTGTTAAAACAAGTTAGCCTCCGATTTTCAGTATCGATTGTAGTTCTCAACGCAAACATCGGTTACAAGGAAACTGAGTATCAGAGGAAAGGGAGTTCCATTCGCTCCGGAAATCCGGAAATTGTATACTGTTTTCTTTTTTTATGGGCCATAGCCATTTGTCTGCTGTATGTGTATGATATAGGGAAGATTGGAGTTTTATCGCATTTTTACGACGTTATATGGGGAGCGATTGTGAAAATATTCTACACTGACTCACACTGCTGTCGTAAGAGTTGGTGCAGGGTGGTGGATGCTTTAAAAGCAGCGGATTTAACGAAGGCCGAGATTTTCTGTTGAAACCTCTGATGTTTTGACCCACTTTTTACTCAGTACTTTGTATGGTTCCAGCAGTGCAAATTCTGTCGACTTCCATCCCGCGTACTATTTACGTATCATTCCTTTCAGAAATTGTAAATTTGAAACGGCTTAGGTACAGAATAGACATATATACTTCTGATGACATCCTACTGTATCGAAGAGAAACATCCGATGCAGAATCAACTTTCAGCTTAGTAGCTACATTTAATTTGCATTTTCAATATCTTTCTTTACCCAAGATTGCGATGAAAAACTGCTGATTGGTGTAAATCACCAAGCAAATTGTAAAGGGTTTATTGGACCAATTTTATTCAATGTTGTTTGAATTTTATAGGGCCATGGACTGATGACCTTTAGGGGGGAGAATTACTGTGGTCTAGTGATAGGGGAAGGACTAAGTAATCTGCTACACTTGCATGTCATCTGAATTAGTTTCGGATTAGGAGAGCTGAAACTTTTTTTAAGAAAAGGTTAGTTTTTCAATTCAACTTTCTTGTCTGATATCACAATTGAATGTTCCATTCTCCACCTACACTTTATTTGCACAAAAAGCGTTATTTAGAAATAACGTTGTTTGTGCAAATTAAATCGTGGTATAGATCATCGTCATTCTTATTAGGTTTTTAAAGATAATTCCTTTGTTTTTTGCTTCAGATGTCTCGTCTCTTGTATACTGTTGAAATTATAGTTCGTAAATTTTCGTAAAATCTTAATTTTTCTTCACTGTATTTACGTTTTTTTTCTTCTTTTTTTTAACTTTTAACGTTTTTAAGCAAACGCTGTTTGTTCAGCGTTTTTTAGGTTTCCATTTTAGGTATTTAGAAATGTTTTCTACGTTATAATGGTACACAAGTGTATAGTCAAATATAATAAATTGGTCTCAAAATGGCTGACCGTAGATTTTGTGCATCTGTGGTTCGGAATGAAAATGTTTTCTAGATTTTTCTAATGTTAAAGTAGTCTTAAATCAGCGCAGTTTTCCAAGTCTGCCGTATTGTAGTTCTCGTTTCCCCCTTCTGGATGACTTAGCTCGATTATGGCGTATTCTCCTTTGAAATGAATTAACTCACAGCTGCTTGATGAATCTCTTTTCATTAAAACTTAACATTTAATGAGATTAATTCGCTTATGCGTCTAGATTCCGTTTTCATTTTCCCCTCCCGCATTTCCGTTTTTTTTTCCCAGTTCGGAAATCTGAAAATGCTTATCTCGGCTCACTTTTCTAATCCCAGCGTTGGCTTTCTTTCTCAGAACGTCTACATACCTGTCAAGTGTTTTAATTCTTGGGTTTCTTCTGAAACAATCCCTTATCCCTCTCGCTCTTTCTCTTTTAATATACGCTATTAACTAGAAACTAATGTTGCATTTAAAAATGAATACATTATATGCATTTGTCAAACTATAATCTGCGTTTGTTGCGCAAAACTGACAGTTGCGGATTAAAATTTCTGCAAGTAGAAAAGCTATTACCGAAACGTGCATATACTATTAATATGGGGATAGGAAAAACTGGAAAAAAAATAGACAATGCTCGTAATAAGCTTTTCTCGAAGCTTCGCAGTTTCTTAAGCGCGAAGGCGTACTCCTATACCGTATCATGATTAAAGATTTTACATTATTCATTAAAAGCATATTGCAGAAATACTCGTTTTGCTGAAATCAAACTGGCTTTTACTTAATAAACAACTTCAATCGTGCAGTCGAATTCTCCTTTTTCATAAGTACAAAGTTGAAGTTGACGTGTGTGGGATGAGAAGACTTTTTTGACATGCAAGTATTGAACTTACTTGTGCATTAGAAGTACTCGTATAGAATCTTTACGAATGGCACTTTTAGCAGTCGTCGAGTCACGTGCGCAATATCATCACGTTAATTGTCTTAAGAAATTCACTAAAGGTTATTTCGATTTTTGAAACCATGTATTGCATTCTTTACGACTTCCAAAATTTAGTGCTATGCGTAAAACTTTTTAAGTAGGCCTACATGCATTTTTTTTAAAAACTGAGCAAGTGGCTGAGTGGTGATATTTTCGCTTGTTTGATTTTCGGGTTGGTCTTCCTGATTGTGGTCTTTCATGATTTCCCACAATTCCCCAGGCAAATGCTGGGAGAGATCCTAAATGTATATGAATTCCGCTGTGGCAGTTTTCCTTGTCCATCCCACCCACATCCTTGTTTAATTTAGGTTCTTCCCAGTGAAGTGTTCTTCTATAGTGTTGCCGGTCCCAAGCTGGGGTTAATGTGGCGATGCGCTGTCTTTTAAAAACCGGCAACACGATTGATAAATGCTGCATGAGCAAAGTTCCGACGGTTGCGGTCATGGACACCAATGGACGTTGTCATTGGACTTATCATTGAGTTTATGGCTGGTTGAATCAGACGATTCTCTGTAAGGTCTGTTAGGTTTAAAATTGTGTAAGAAAGTTACGGTGAACATGTTAAGGAGTAAACTATGATGGGTATGAACATTTTTCTGGAGCGTTTATAAGTTTTCGATGACGTTTTCTAAAAGATTTCAAATATTTTGACAATGCGAGCCATCCAATCAGCGGCTGTGAAACGATGCCAATCACGATAATACGATGCCCACAAATAGAAAACAACGTCGTAGTTCTATTCTATTCTATTCTATTCTTTACTCTGCAGTCAGTACATAGTACCATGTGGCAGAGGGGATCATCATTCAATTTAAATCAGACTAATTATAGTCTGGTCATGATTGATCCCAAAATTACAATTTAATTAATTTCGTAAAGCGTCTGTCTGAGCAACCCTGTTAAATCAATCGCAACGAGAGTTGAATGTTTGTTAAAACTAAGTGATGGTCAAATATAACTTCGTAAGGTAATTTGACGTCTCGTCCGAATGTCATTCAAGATCACTTTTAGAGTAAAAGTTGAGTTGACGTTAAATACATGTATCGAGAACATTTCAAACTTGTAGGACTCGTTGTAGCGATGATTTTGCGAAGCGGTAAGGGACCGTTCAAAAAGGACGTCCTCATGTAGGGGGTAGATACGGTAGGCTGAGTCACGGATACAATGTGGACAGGGGGAGGGAAGGGGAATGACCCAATCATTCAATTTCCAAAGGGAAATTGAGCTCAATATCGTGTAGGTGGGTTATAAATTGCAGAAGTCAGTTAACGAGGTACCTCCAGTCCTGGAAAAGTCAGAAGCCTAAAGGCTCATGGTCCATTCGCACGCAAACTTTCAAGTTTTCCCAGTACAAATTTGCAAAATTGTTATTTTTCTGGAGAAAAAACTCAAAATATTTTCAACTTTTTCCAAAATCTTTACAATTTTTTCTCGTTTTCCGAGTACAAAATCTTCAACATTTTCAACTGTTTTCGAGTGCAGAATCGTTAAATTTTCAACAATCGAAATACGCGAATTTTAGGACTTCCAAGACCAAATTGGAAAAATTCTCAACTTTTTCAGAGTACTAAATTTTCGTTTTCCGAGTACAAATTAGCGAAAGTTTCAAAATTTTCCAAACACTTGTACAAATTTTAAAATTTTTGGACATCCGAATGGGGGAAGGGGAGAAGGAACTTCCTGATTGGCCGGACACAATGTGGACAGTGGGTAGGGGAAGTCCAATTTTGGGCAAATTTTGATGACGCCTTTTTTGAATGGCTCCTATATAACTGTGTCGCTGGTCCGATTTATGGTTTTTGTTTTTCGTCGACACCATTCCATCATTTCCGATCGTTATTTGTTCGTAGATGCGGATATCAACGCTGATCGTTGTTCGACGACACGTGACATTTAGCCGCGCTTAAATTTGATCGAAAGTGACAACAGATAGGGTGCATGCAGCGGCCATGCTGGGAGGGGTCCCGTTTTACGATTACACTGCACTATAGCCTACATGTACGCAATACGCTCAGTGTGATTGTCATTTCCAACTGGACGAAGAGGAATCGCGTCCAATGTTTCTTATTTTGCTTTAATTTAAAAAAAATGTCGTATATACTGTACGTCCGTTTCAATTAAAAATGACCGAAACGAGCAGCCTCCTTCGTTCGATATAAAGTATACAGTTTGAAACGATCGTATATCGTCTAACTTCTTAACCAAACCAAAAACGAAGAAGCCCACAAATACACCTTCCGCGAGAACAATATCTCTCAAAATTAGATGAACCCGACCTTTGGTACTTCTATAGAACTGCAAAAGCTTAGCATAAATTATCATCTAACCCCCGAACGATAGGCCTATACTCCTTCCCTTTTATTCTCTCTTTTTTGTTTTTGTAATCTTCAAAGAATAATAAAAAGACGTATTTAAACCAGTTAGCGAGGCTAGTTCCTCGACACTGTCTTCGTTTTTCTCTCTATACCGTCAAACCCGCATGAATATTTTAAAACCATTTTCGATTATTATTAATTTTAAACACGACTTAAGCACCCGTCGTGATTCAAAGTGTCTTATACTCAACGTATTTCACGTTGAAATAAAAAAGATTCGATGCGCGGTATAGAAGAAAGTGACGCCATCGAGTCGAAACTGCGATAACCTCGGCTATTTCATTTTACGAAATATAGAGCTCATTTTAAATTCAAATTTTATTCGAAGAAAAAAGGGTAAAAAACTTGCTTCCACATATTGCGTACGAAGTCATAGCACCATCGTCGAGGTATACGCGACTTTGATTATTTTGAAATATTCATATCGCATTTATAATTTTATAGCTTCATTTTTCATCTATTTTTTTGTTTTTCCGAAAGCATGTCGTCGCGCTGTATTTTTGCGTGCATGCGTGCCTTTCTAAGACGCGTATTCGATCATCCTCTTAACACGAATTAGCCTTCTCGAAAAAGATGGCAGTCTCATTAAACTAACCTCTTAAAATTGAAGCGTCGTTTCGTCGCGATCGAATAAACACGGAGTGGAACATTTTGGTTTAAACGTTAATTATAATCGAGAAGCGAATGCGGCCTTTGAAATATCGAGAAATCATCGAGTACATGCGCTGTTCGTGTAGTGCTCCCGTGTATTTTGATTCCATTCACGGTTGACAAACGCGTACGAGTATATTCGGGGCCTCTTTTTCAACTTAGATAAAAAAAGACGAGCGAGTGGATGATGCTCGAAAGATGGGAAAAAAAACGAAGCGAAAACAGTTTGAATTATTATTCGTATATGGGACAAAAAATCCTTAAATCGCGAAGGCAAACGGAGAAGGGATGTCGGAGATCGCGAATAGATGACGCCAACTATTAAACATAGCCACCATCACGTACTGTATATCCTCGAACGGAAGTAAGAGGCGTTACGATTAATCGCTAAATGCAGAATTCACCTTTTAAATAATTGCCTAAACGTGCTGGCGAGCGTGGGCGTTAAACGTCACACGTTCCCGAAACGGTAATCGGAAGAGTCGCACCGTGCAGTGACACGTTTCTCGCTGCTTAACCCTCAGATGGTTACCTTAAAAATGAACTTTCTGGCTTACCTGGGGGTTTCCGAGACCTATTATTTTAAAAAATCCAAAAAGGGTACTATTTTGTTTAACTACATTAAACTTGATCTATCACATAGTTTGTATTATTTTTATTCAAATAGAATTTTTTTATCAAGCAAAAACTACAAAAAATTCCAAAAAAGCTTCATAGTTTAATGTAATAAAACGACAACAAAACAAAACTTTACTGCCTGCTTTTTGCACTTATATGTTCAAGAAATAAAAACATGCAACAAAATCTTGTTTGCTAAATACAGGGATGAAAATATTTTATGAATATATGGGCTAACTTTCTGGCTTACCTGGGGGTGTTTGAAACCTTGACCTCTATAAAATGGCAGGGAAAAATTTGTAAGTCGATTTCTTTACATATATCTTAATTTCAAGTATATTTAGGAAAAGTCACGAAATTTCATAGCGGAAATTTTTTTTTAATAAGATGTTATAGGTTAATAAAGAGGGCGGGGGTCTGAAACGCCCCCTAGGTAACCATCTGAGGGTTAAACGCAAAGCGTGTAAAAACGTTTCACGTTTCTCGCTGCTTAAACACGCAGCCGTAAACTCGCGCGTGTTTTCGTAGTCGGAAGCTGAGCCCCGAAATTGTCCTTTTTCACCCCCATTCGTTCCAAACGCTTTCACTTAAGCCACGGAGCGTAACACGGAAGAGGAAGAAATAGCGGATCGAAAAGCTGAACGAAGTCGCGTCATTTTGACTGCAAATTAACGCGCCATCGAGTCATTCGTGGAGACGCTACGAGGCGTCTCGACCTTGCCTTAAATAGGCAATCACCGAGCACTTACGCGTATTGCGGGGAAGCCCAAGCATCATATTAGGATTACATGTATTTAAAAAAAAACAAATATCCATTGCTCCCGACAGCATTCTAAAGAGATCCCTCGCCGAGTGGACTCTTCACTTCGTATCCAACTTTCGGCAAGACCACTGACGCAGTTCGATTCGACCTTTCCCCTCTCCGAAAGGCAGCCAGGCGAGTGCATCAAACCGAAAATCAGCCCGAGTTTTCTTTCTTCGTTTCTTTCAGGAAGTTTCATCCCGGAAGCGCGAAGGAGGGAAGGGGGGGTTCTTCCGGGGGCACCTCGCGCGCTGATTGCTAGCAGAGACCCCGCTAATTGAATCGACATGTTCGTCGAAGAGCCCTCTCGGGACTTATTGCTTATATCAATGTTTGGCCACCGTCTGCGTGGGGCTCGGGCTTTTTGACGATGATAGATGGAGCGGAATACGAAATCATTTGTACGTGGAAGAAAGGTCGAGGATCGCGTTGACGGATCGGATAAAAATGGAGGAAAAATCAAGCGGAGAAATTGGTGCGGATGAAAAGAAGTGATTCATAATCGACGCGTTTATATAGGATCCGAACGGACACGGCGTTGTGACGTCCTAACAGCGTTCGTTCCTCATGAGCCGGACCCTCCGAGTGCCCCCTTTTCGTATAATCGAGCGAGTGTGACCATGCGAGAGGAAATGCTCGCCTGATTTCGTCCCAAATTGAAGCAATCGCCCTTCATTTCGACCCATCAACCAATCGAAAAAAAAAACGTCAAAAGCAATCTGGGAATTCCCCCCATTATGGAAATATGAATTGCGCGTTCTCTTCGAGGGACCTTCTACCAAATATAACATTTTTTATACAAACCCAATTTTACCAGTATTTTACATTTTTTTATTGCGCTTACTCTAAAAACCCAAAACGGCCGAAACATGACGGTAAACACGCAAAAATCATTCGTAAGTTGAACGTTATTGACCGCCTTCATCCATCGACAAACACTTAAGACACGCGCATATACATAGTGAACGTGTATATAATAAAAATAGTGTATTCGTTCAAACGTGAAGAAGTGTAAGAATGCATGTTTACAGGAAACACTAATAGTCAGCCTAGATTATACGGTAAAACCTGTTAAGGGGGTCTATTCACCGATTTTTGTGGGCGGAGCCTATGAAATCCTATGGGCAAAATTTTGAAACTTTGATTTTATTGTTTAGTGTTATTTTTCAATATTTTCAAAAAATGACAATTGTCCCTCCTTGGG
>JAQGBX010001442.1:0-24900 GCA_034698745.1 Megaphyllum sjaelandicum | reverse complement strand
TACTTTTAGATTCGCCTGGTAGACCTAGCAGATAACGAATGTACAGCCTGGGCAAAGCCGGGCCAAACGGCTAGTTAAAAATAATTCACAAAATTTCCTTCAGGAATTCCCTTCAGGATGTTTCATATGAAACATACTGTACATGAATTTGGTGTTTAAATTTGGCCCCAAGTTATTTCAATATATTGTATATCATACTGTACATGCAAATATTCCAAAAGTATATTTCATGAGTATTTTTGGTCAGGGTAATGGTTTAGGACTTTTGATAATAGTACACACACCTTCTTTTATGTGCAGATGCTCTTCCATATCTTGGAAGGACGGATTGATGACCAGTACAAAAGCGCAGAACAAGTGAATGATGAGGAGAACTTGTGATGTGGTTCGCAGTGGACCTTCACTTATAGTCAAGGCAATATTGTCTCTGACGGTGTATCCATATACAAAATATCCTGTGCAAGCCACCAGCAGATAGACGACTATAATGGCTGCAGAAAAAGACATTTTTCTCAATTGCAATTATTGTCATTGAGCAGAAGTACTGAAACAAAGGAAAAATGTAATAGGACAATATTCCAATTATTGGATTACCTGAAAATCCCACAAAGGCAGCACCCGTGAACTTCGTGCGATCTTTCATATCATTCTGAAAAGTTGGAAATGCCGTTGCTCCTCCGTAAGCGAATAACATTGCTCCAAAGGACAAGGAAAAAGATTTTAAGGTCGGTGTAGAAAACTTAACATCCCCGACACTGCCGATGTCAAGTAGGCACTGCACCGTTATTAGAACGCATGCCACAAGAACGGTCAATGAAGCGATAATGGCAATCTGCCTGAAAAAATAACAGAATAAAACTGCAAGAAATGGAGAGACGTCCAGTCTCATTTTTCACATAAATCAAAATCTTTTCTAAGACTTCAAAGTCTGGAATTCATGAGTGCAAAGATTAAAGGAATAGTTCATACCAGAAGTCCTTTGGTGTTCCCAACCACGATAAAGGCACCATGATGGCAACCACCATCATGTCCCAATAACAGATGGACACCGGCCAAATTTCCTGAAACAACTCTCCTAACATCCCAGAAATCAGAAGAGTGTACACCACACAATCTCCCAATAGGGTGAAATGGATACAGAAATTGCAAAACCACCTTGAAAAATCAGAAATGGAAATAACATGCAGATGGAAATTAGAAGAAGAAGACCTGCTTCGAGGAACTGGCCTCGCTCGCTTTATTTAATGATGACGCTTGTTACAAAAGATTAGGTGTTGAATTTGATTTTTATTTTGGATATGCTTAATTGTACAGTATCTGGGAGTTAGTGAGTTAGTTGCTCTGTAAGTCGATGGTAAGTGTTTGCTGTCCTGTAGAAGCACCATAAGTTTTTTTTTCCTTTATTGAGGAGAGATGGATTTCTTGTAGGTTATTATCATTGGGGATGTATTGCATATCTGCGCGGTTGGATTTTCGTATTTCCAGAAAATCTGGGTGCTTGCAATGAAAGAGTAAGTGGGACCACGATAAGTTTCCAGTTTTGCACAGGGGGCACAGATGGAAATTATCGTACATTTAGGAAAACAGAATTAATATCATAGTAGATTCTCGATTATCCTGGGATTTTGAAAAATCGAGTTACCTGATAATCCAAAATAATTAAAAACTTGAAAATATCAAAAAAATTGAAATTATAAAATCATTAACTAATCATTAACTTGCTAAGGTAGATTAATTTGCATGTGTATAAAGTGATTTCTGATGTCCTGCAACCTGGAGGATCCGACCTGCCCAATAATTAGTGAAGATGTGCATAATGTCAGCAGGGGTATAATTTAGCCTATCATCTGTTCATCAGCAGATCTCAATCTCACGAGGATTAAAAGATAAATAATGCATTTTGCAACTATTAAACCTGATGAACTGGCTGAAAATTCGGATTCTCACATCATCCATCTTCCATACGTCTTGATTGCCAGTGATTGATATGGGTTCCGGATTTCAGAAACACGATATTCTTCGTAACGTTCTTCCATTATTGTCCAGCTGGTTCCGAGTCGTATGCCAGTATAAGTGGCAATCAAGCAAAACGAAATTAGAAGCAATATACCAATGTACCCTAATTAAACGAAATCCAAAAATTAATAATGACACATTGCATACAGTTTAGCATCAGTTTCATCAACATTTCTCAAAATATTAGTTGATGCTCCCAAAAATTATTTTTAACTTCCCTGATTTTTCCTGGTTTAAAAAAAAAAAAAAAAATTCCCTTACCAATGACAATGTCAAAAATGTACATATTTTGCAAAATTGACTAATAACAATTTTGAAAATTAACATAAAAACATTAAAAAATACATGTACTCGGAAAACGTGGAAAATGTTGTAAATTTGTCCTTGGAAAACGTGGAAAATTTAGCAAATTAAGTACTCGGAAAACCTGGGAAATTTTTCAATTTTGTCTTCGGAAAACGTGGAGAATTTTGCAAATTTGTACTCGGAATACGCAAAAAAAAAAATTGCAATTTATTACTTGGAAAATGAGGTCAATTTTGCACATTTGTACTCCGAAAACGTGAAAAATTTGGAAATTTGTACTAGGAAGATGTGGAAAATTTCGCAAAATTTGCACTCGGAAAATGGGCCCTAAGCTAACCGTGTAGAAGCATTAATTTCGGAATGCAACAACATGACTACAATAAATTTCACTGACTTTTTCAAAATTAGCCATTCCTCCCGGACTTTCCAGGTCTGGAGGTACCTGGCTAGCATGCTACGAATTGTTTATTTACGTATTTCGTTTGAAGTACTTTTCTACCAAAGAATCAAACAATTTCTGATATCAGCCGTCACTTGCTACATAATCAGATATAAATACTATCCTGATACTAATTTTAGATCATCAGATACAATATAAAAATATGAACGCATGTACCAATATCACAAACCAATTAAAAAAGCTTTTCGACTAATCAGAATATTTTTTTTTTCCTTGTTCATTGAAAATCAATGTATTTTAATCATTAAACTTTTTCTTGAAGAACTCCTAGGGGAACGATTGCACAACAATACAGCAATGTATTGATGCTAGCAAGTGCAAGAATATGCAGGAAGTTATTCAAGTAATCATACTCGGATGTCTTAATAAGCTTTAAATATGTTTAAGATACAACAAAGATTTCATAATTTTAGATCATAGTTAGTTTTTCTCTTACGAATGAAAAGATCTACTCTGAAAATTGCCGCAGCTGTAATGACTAACTAGTTAGGCTATATAATTTCTGACAGTTCCATTGTTTAATTCTTCCTATTCTAATCTTTACCCTCAGTACATAGTACTATTTGGCAGAAAGGATCAAGTCAAGACTCAGCAGTCTAGTTACGTTGGACCCCAACATCCCAATTGACTTCCCCAACATGACAATTGACTTATTGTGGGAATAAACTAAAATCAAGGATAACCGACACAGGATTTGAACCCATGTCTACCAAATGCGAGGCGAGAATGCTAGCCACTCAACCACCTTGCTCGGTAGATGTGCTTATTTCGCAGACAAATACCAGGATAGCATTTACAGACTCGGATTACAATGATATTCTTTTTCAAATCATGTTCAGCGTCATCAAAGTGGAGAGTGCTGTCTTTCTACCCATATTTTCTCAATATGACACTGTCTGTTGGGATGCCTTACAAAACCATCTATTGACGAATGCATAGCACTCTCACCTGTGCCTTTAAGTGCGTTTGGTAATGACAAAACTCCACTGCCAGCCACCTCGCCCAAGATGAAAAATGAGGTCGTCCATAGCCCCAGACCAATTTCATTTCTTCCCTTCTTTGTAGGTTTATGACTTGGTGTAGAATCTGAAGATGGCTTTCTGGGACCTTGAGATTGAATTTCAATCCAGCATAGGAAGCAAAAGTACAATGAACAATGAGTTTCACCATTAATACAATACTTTAAATGCACAAATGGATACAAGCAAAAGAACATTTAAGATTAACATCACGTGAATTACACAACAATACATTATTACTAAATTTCCTTCGTGAACCAGAATCTTATCAAATTTCTTAAAAGAACGCCTCACCTAAATTAAATTCCTCTTCAACTTTTGCCATTACAAACAGGATTTCAACCAGGATGCGATGTAAAATGTAGATTACAACACATGTACAAAAACGTTCACGGAACACCCTCGTGACTGGAATAGGAACTTCGGAACAAATATCGCTTTCAAAAAAAAAGTTTTTACATGTATTACAAGCAAATGCGTCAGTCCCGCTTTGGTCATAAAAGATATCAGGAAATCAATTACAGAAGGGCACCGATAAGGTTCGATATACTAGAAAAGATAAAACGTTCTAGAATCTTTAAAAAGCAAAAACATTTAACTGTACAAATATTGTTGCTTCATTGAGCACTAAGTTTTAAGAATTAGATTGCGTTAAACAATCACATCTCTGGAGACATCTCCAGTCATTACAAATAAAATTACAAAAAAAATTTTCCTCAGATAAGCTGTCCAAAAAGTTGGCACATTTGAAAAGCTAACAACTAGTCATTTCAAACTTTTAACATCGAGTCATTGATGTTTCTTTACTTCTTTTAAGACTTTTGCAGCATTTTTTAGATTTACCATTATCGCACTAATTCAAAGGAAAGTCCTAACAGGCAATGATGTCTTGAGATCTGGACAATCATTAGTCACACGATATGAGTCAACAAGTGACGATTTATTTTTATTACAAATTTATTTTAACAAGGAATTTTATAAAATAAAAAGTACAAAAGGCTAAATTTTCTGTGACACCAACAATTTTGTGTAAAGAAAATTGTTTGAGAATCAGTTTTAAAAACGTTTGGCACACCATAATTGACCAGGTGAAAACCTGAGAAATCCTGCCTGTACAACCTTTACTAATTGCATGAACGAGCCGGTCTAAAATGAACATAACTTAGATATTTTCACTAACTACATGTCTGATATACAGTATACGCATTCATTTACGACCAAACTATTTTTCCAAATTCCAAAAAAATTCATTTTGCAACATTTACAATTGCGAGCGATATCATTTGCCAAGTCATGTCAAAATTCAAAGAGCCTGGTAAGGTCTGTACATGATTACTGATGATGATTATACTTGATTGAGAAATAAACACAAGTAGCTTTTCAGAAGGCAAAAAACGCTAAAAAATGTCAATCAGATTAACTAGAATTACAATCCCAATTCCATATCAGCTTTCAGAAAACACATCACCAAACAATTAAAAGATAAGCTTCAAAAGCTGCATTGTCAATGATGACATAAAAAGTCGTGATTTCCTACGATACAAAATTTTTCATTTAGGAGTTGTATTTGGCGATGACAGTAAAGACGTACAAGTTCACAGGCAAAAGTCAACAAGATATAAACATGGCACCAAAAGTTTTTTGTGAGTGGAATATTTGTTGGTTGCGTCAAGAGTGCAGGGTCCAAAACGCAAGATGCCTGTAATGATCAAACTCTCTACAAGTGTAAACTAGCTCATGTTATGCATATTAAATAATAACTTAATATGTTAATCTCTTGAATCAGTAGGCCTAAGCAACTTTTGAACAAGTATTCTGAGTTAGGAAAATTTTCTGACTTTCGACCTTATTAAATATTTATGGTTTCAATTTACTCCAATTGTTGGAATTAGAGTTGGTGCACTACGCTTTCTAATTAAAAATTACATATGCAATATGTGTTAGTAGATCTTAAAGAAAAGATGTATATTTGCAATGATAAAATATTGGGAATATATGCGCATTACCTGGGCAAGCATTTACTTGGACATCTTGAATATTTCCTGGATTACTTCTAATTAACGTCTAATTTTAACTCAACAGTTGAATTTTAATTTCTATGAGCCTACAACTTAGGTAATTGAGGCTAAAACTTTGGTAATTTGGCTGCAACTGATAACTGAGATCCAGGAAATCTAAACTAACATTTTTGGAATTGTGTTACATGAGATCATTTTGCACAACAAAATGACAGGTACCTCTTGGTACAAATGCCATAACCCGGGTACAGTATAGTGTAATTCAAGATATCATAATCATAATAATCAACACAGAAGTGCCGAGTTCATATTGTCTGTGTTCAATTATCGCATGTCATAGGCTACTGTCTACATGCATTTCAGAAAATTCGAGATATCATAATTATCTTTGTATACTACTGTCTCCGTTGGTCTTGTTATAGTGATTTGTTTGGAATTTTGATTTGTAAAGCCAGGCTAGGCTTCTGTTTTTTTTTTAGGCATTTACAACCAAATCAGTAGGCCTACTTTTCTGATCCATAGCAGTTAATATCGTTTTTTTTTTAATATATATTTTGCAAATAAATCTACAGGTGTACGTCCACGATGAAAGGAAGCATATTGATATAGGAAGTGGAACTATCTGTTTAGGCTATACTGCTTGTTTTGTCGACTTCTTCCTAAATGCTTCTTATGTATCAGGAATTTCCATATAGAAGTGAGAAAAGAGGCAACTTTAGTAACATGTTACTAAAAAAACTGCTTTGGTATAGATAGAATGTTCCAATAGGTTGACATGAGTTTATGTTTCCATAAACAAGAGGCAAAAATTAGCAACAAAAAGCTCCTGTTTCCTCCAGTATGGACCAAACTTTATGTAACATTTCACAAGAGCACAAATAAGAACATGTAATCAAGCATATCATTTGTATTAAATAGGCCTACAGGATTTCCCTTTAAATTTGTATTTAATTCTTCACTATATCTTGAAGCAGCCATATAATAATTGTGCATATGACAGTTTAGTTGCACAACAGGTGGCATCTTTCTGGATGTTACCTGTTGAGCAATCTGATGGCACTTGAGATCATGTTCATAAATTAAATTATCAGGCATAGATTATTTCCAATTCTTAGGCAATCATTCGAAGGTAAAGAGTTCATTCAAGAGCAGGGGATTTTAAACGTGTGACAAATGTAACCCAAATCTAATTTATGTCCATTGTAGGCCTGCGTGTATTGTAGGCTACTAGTTTTAAGTTCTTCGCAATGGATATCTGGTTTGAGTCAATGTTAATTTTATTAGGTTACTGATTAGCCTAAATGTTCGCATGCAAGCAAGAGACAGTTCATTGCCATATAGTTGGCCATTATAGGCACATCCAAAAATCCAAAACAAATTTGTAAAACTTACTTTACAAAGCATTTGTATGCTAAAAATGAAAACACCAAATATAAACAAGTTCGACTTTGCTATAACATACAGATAGCAATTTTATAAAATTTGGTCCTACTTAGCCATAACATTTTACCCCTCAGTCAATGATAATGATGTCTGAGAGGTGAAACATACTAGCCTAGTATTTGGTAGACACAGGTTCGAAGCCCGGATCAGATATTCTGATTGTGGTTTTCGTGGTTTCTCACAATCTCTCCAAGCAAAGGCTGAGAAGGCTATTAGATAAAAATCGAGCACGACCTTAGGACATTTAGTTAATGTGATTTCTTGGATATGCCTAATACCGCTTGAAATTTTGACACTAAACTGCCTCAAAAATTAATTTTCTCTATCTTCAAGTGGTTGGATATCTTAGTGTAGTTGGACGAGAAAATATTTTAAGATACCCAATCAATTGGTGCATCTCTGCCAGCTTTTAAAGCGCACGTTCTGGTTAAAGAGCGTTCATTTTCATTATAAACTATTTTAAAAAAGAATAGGCCTATCTACGAAATTTAAAAATTAAATTAAAACAACAAAAAATCAAGAGTTTTACTCTTGGGTAATGCAGATGCACTTGAACCAAAATTAGTTCTCTTGAAAAACACCAGGTCTCACGCAAATCCATATCATATGCTCTTTTAACATTTAAATATTTTGTCCAAAAGTTTGATTGCCTTGCATAGTGTTACCCACCAGTAGATTTACTGAAGTAGATTTACATAACCCTAAAAGATTTATGCACATTTAATATTTTGCATTTAAAGAAGTAAAATGTGAATTTGCTAAATGTACATACAAGTAAATGATCTGGATAAAACTTTACTTGACTGGTATAATAAAAACATTTTATGATGGCAATTAAAATTTAGTGAAACATGGTGCAACTAATCATAAAACTGTTCAACACATTACAATCGCGACTTCAGATTAATCCATCATTGTACTTAGAAGAGTCATCTAAATTCAGATCCAAAAGGGAGTCATCGGGAAGTCTTGTAGCGGCACAAGCACTAAGATCCAAAATTGAACAATCCGGAAGTTCAGCTGATGTTAAGCTGTCAGGTGATTCGAATGAGCCGTCTAATTGCCATTTGCCACATTTTGCCAGAGGTTCCCCCACTAGGAAGTCAGTGTCCATCTTGGTTTCAGCAAAACCCCTTTTGTTCTTACTCCTTAAGCCATCAGTTACCTTAGCTTTAAGTGATTTATCATGCTCACTATCACTCAATTCTTCGCTAATAATTGACAAAGCATTGCTTTTCGTCACACAGGGAACATTTTGGCAAGCTAGTTTACTTATGAATTTTGAACCACTGGCAAGCCCGCTTTCTTCATTGTTGTTTTGAAAAGGTTGCGGCAATTTATCCTTTGAGCAGCTTTTGTTCACGCTTAGGAGTTGCTGACAATCTGGACTACCGCCAAATTCTAAAATGGAGGAAAATTTTTTTGCTTTGTTTTCAGCCTCTATGGGAAACATCCGGTTGCAAAAGGATTCTGACAATGGAGAATCGTCGCCTAGAGAGCTACATGTTGAGCCTGCCACGGTGAAGTCTGGCATTTCGCTCGGAGACAAAATGCCAAGACTTTGATCTGAGCTGGTGGAAACTTGCAGCACATTTGGCCCTGACAGCTTGCTGGGAAGCATTGAGCTTTTTTCAGGAGGGGAAAGGTTGGTATTCCAGTTGTTGGGTTTATAAATTGGTGTAAATAACGTTGAGATAAACTGCCCTTTATTTGAGTGACATGCTGGCGTTGATGAGACAGGGTTATCCCGAAACAGACAGCTTCCATGTTCCATTTCAAACTCATCACATTTATCCGCAAACACTAAGCTTGTGTCGAGTTTAGGTGAACTACTGTTCATCAAAGTTGTTAACTTGGCAGGTGGGGAAATATCGCTCCTTTCGATGCAACAAAACGTCTCGTTAAGATTTGTACCTAACCTAAACGAGACATTGTGCTGAGGCACATCAATGGCTTCTGGTTCAATGCATCTGGCATTAATTTTGCAATGGGCATTGGAAATAAGGCCAGAATCACAGATGAGTTGATCTCTTTCCAAGTTTCCTGGAGTGGATGACACAACAGATTTAGTTATGGTAACATCATCTGGACTTGAACTATCATCTTTCTTTTTAATGAATGAAGTATTATTCAATACTGGCTGTGGTGCTCCATCACTGCTTGATACATTCTTTGGCTCCATGACAGACTGTTCATCCTCTTCGAGTATTGGCACATTCACTGCATATTTTAAGTTAGTTCGTTGAGAAGCTCCTGTTTCACAAGAAATTCCTGTAGGAGACACTTTGCATCCTTCATGCAAAGTACAGTCATCTACCTGGAACGTTTCATTTAGACATTGGCCTCCTGCAGAATGTGATTCAATGACTATAGTCTGGTTTGCAAGTGGAGCTGGTGAAGTCACTGCATCAATATCGCACATGTGTAAATCCAAAGCATTTGATGTAAGTGATGCTTTGGTTTTCTTATCATTGTGCAACAGATTACCATCAGAAGAAAGGTTTTCTGTCACAGACAATTCAAATGAGCAGCCCAGTAAGGAAGTGCCATCTGGATAGCCTCTACGTGACTGCATTGGCGAAGAAGCTTTTGACGGGCTTAGATTCATGAACAATTCTTGACTTCTGTGAGACATAGATTCTGGCGAAATTACAGAATCGGCAACATCAAAAGTGCAATCCAGTACTAAGCTTCCTGGAACCGCACATTGCTCATCATCTGACAACTTGCTCAAACCTGCGCCATCGATACCTGCAACACATTTGTCTTTGACAGACAGTTCATTGGATTTTTCAGGAGCTAAAATAGTTTTTTCTTCGGAACTGACAGACAGTTCCTTTGATTTTTCTGGAGTTAAAACAGTTTTTTCTTCGCAATTTAAATTGTGGCTAGTCACAGTAATGGTAGAATTTAAATTAATGGTGATGGTAGAATTTAAACTAGATGGCAAATTGTCGCAGGATTTGGAAGGCTTTATAGGTTTTCCATCTTCTTTTAAAGAGTTTGCTCGGAGAGGTTCCGAGTTTAATGCGGCTGGCATTGCTTCTGCTTTACAGCACTGTAGGGGATCGTTTTCAGTTCCATTTGCCAAAGTATTTCTCAAATTAGTAGGAGTTTCCTTGGAGAATATTGTAGTTGTAGAGTTTACGTTGGTTTCCAGGAGATATCTTTGCTTTAACCCAATAATTTTGCGTGCACTGCCAACCTTGTTAATTTTACCAGAAATCACCGTAGAGCCACCAGGCCTTTTCAACATTGAAGAAACAGGAACCCTGCAGGTTGGGGCCACTTTCACATTTGTCGATCCTTCGGGGATTTTAGGTAACGTTCTAACAGAGGCGCCTACTCCGGAGTCCAAACTTGATAAAAATTCAATCTTAATCGGGCGAACGAATGTTCCATGAGCGGGAGGGCACGTGAAGTATCGAATACCATTCACACTTCCATCATTCTTCCCACCTGGTTCATCCAGAGATACACCGCACCAAATGCCATCTGAGAAGCTGGTTTTCCCACAGAATAGAAACGTGCCAGTTTTGGCACCACCTATGCGCACTTTTGATCCAATTCGACTACTCATTTCAAGGCTGCCATCAGAACTGTTCACACTACCTGATACTTCTGAACACACACGTTGAACCACATCTGGTTTTCCCGCTGTTTCGTCCACTGCCGGAACAGGGGCATCGGCGACTACCGGGATCTTAGGGAGCAAATTCGCCTTTGAAGTGAATATCCCGTGTGGAGGAATCTGACGATTTTTTAAATGTTGTCTGACTGGTATTGCTCTTTTCATAACCTAGAAACAGTGTACAATCAATTAATACTATGTCTTGCCATAGCCACCTATACGAACTCTTGCGAAGCAAAATCAGTACATCCTGTACACTATACAGAACGCTATAAGCCAAAGTATGAAACAGCGCTGGAACTAATCTAACCCGTGGTGGTTTAAACATGAATCACGTGGTTAAATTAGGACAGCTAAGATATAGGGCTATGTCATCTAGATCGTACATATGCCCAAGCAATAGAAATACAACTTCTACATGTTCTATTATATCCTAAATGCTCGGCGATCAAAGTTCCTCAACCGCCATTTTTAACTTTTAGGGTTCACCCATGTTTCGCTTAAAAAGTGAAAACGTTCATAAAATACTCACCGGCCCCATGCTAGCAACTAATGTCCAGTATCCACGCCGAGTTGAGAAGAATATTAGAAGAATGAAATCCTAATTTACAACACGAATTTCACAACTCCAGAACAACATGACGAGAATGAAAACTCAAATCTTCAAGCACAAGGTAGAAAATGGAAGCCGGTTGTTATAAAGCGCTTCATGCAATAGACTGCTCACCGCGAGGGACATTCATAAAGTAATTCAAGAATAAATAAATTTGATCAGACTGGCAATTGTTGCGCGAAATCTATTTATTCCTGAATCACTTTAATAACCATGTGCATAGTTTTTATTTCTATTAATCAGTTAATCAACTGTGAATTTGGTGTGGAGATTTTTTTATAAAAGGGGGTTGAGAGCTAGCCAATAAGCTAGCCAATGATGATGATGGTTCACGCCTTTCTAACGGAGGGCTCTCTAGTGAGCCAGTAAGCGCATAGGTTCGACTCAGGTTAGAGTGGCAGGTTTGCTCTGTTGCACTGCTTCCATGTGGAGGCGCCAACATTTAAACGGTACATACGGTAACATACCGTCAGAAAGTTATAAAGCATCATAGATGGCGCTGGAAATTAAATTACATAAATAGACAAAGCATGCATATTATTTCTTTTGCATCAACTTGTCAGGAGTAATTTTGAGGTTTTTGTTACAAGTCATCCACATTCTCCTGGCAAAGAATTTACTTTTTTGTTGCGGCGAGTGTTAAAAATAATTTTCCAAATTGTAATAAAGTTGTGAATTTCCTGGTGTTTCCTGGTGAATTCCCTAATAATTGCCATTGACATTAAATTGAAAGAAAATGTAGCCTACTATATTTATTTATGGGGGAAAGGGGCATAAATAAATATAGTAGGCGCTATTAACAATTAAAGGATCAACACACGACCAAATACTTTTTCAAAAAAGCGACGTTTCGGCGCCATGCGCCGAAATGTGTATGATTTCTTGTTTTAAATTTTTTTTTCCTTTTTCATAAGCACTTACCTGATTAATTATAACGTTAATTTGTAATTTTTGTGGGTTTGCTTTGTTTTGTAGGCTTGAATAAAGGCGCAAGGCGCCGAAACGTCGCTTTTTTGAAAAAAGTATTTGGTCGTGTGTTGATCCTTTAATTGTTTACTGTTCCGACCACTTGATGATGAACATTATAGTAGGCGCTACATTTTCATTCAATTTAACATCAGTGGCAGATAGGGAAATATAGTCTGGAAATATAACGTATTATGCTGCATAAAATACATAAATACCAGCTAGCGCATACAGTATATACTTGTAGTATATACGCATTTACAAAATTTACACTATTAATTATATCGAGTATCAGAGTGCACTTGGAATTCGTTACACTGAAGACCTTGTGTTTTCACCGTATACGTAACTGGAAACCTTTCCATTTTGGCGACATTGGCGCCAGCTAGATATACAGTACATATACAGTATACTACTTCCCCAAACTATTTATAGCATATTTAAAAGAGGCATCGCGTGTCCTTGAATTTATTATCACAGAACTCATTCAGTAATTTTCCTAGACCTTTCACCGCTGACCTTAAGCACATGTACACATTTAATTCATCTCACAGCTTGTATATACAATTTATGAATTGAATCGTCCGATCCATATCAGATGTTGAACTCAAATTACTGAAATAAAATTCTCACTCCATTGCAATTAATATATATATGCCCCTGCATGAGTTGCATTTACTGTCTATATTTTCTGGCACCAGAATGACTTCTAAGTTAATACTTAGTGCAACAGTCTGCACAATTAATACCCACAAAAAATTCTTGGTATAATGTATTTGATTTATTTATCAACAATTCATGATTTAGTATTCACTAAAGTGTTTGCAAAACCAAACAAAATATGGTTTTAAAACAAGATTTATCAAAACACAACCCTGAAGACCAAGTTCATGGCAAAGGTTTCTGTATATATATAATAGTAACTATACAGTATTGTGCAGTGGATTAAACTTCATATATGCAGAGCTTAATTTGTACATCAAAGATGTGTAATATACATGCATAGAGCCATGTGACCATTTACTGAAAGCTTTTTCCACTAATCCACACCCTTCGATCAAGATAAAATGTGCAAAACGCACATCTGTGCAATATTTTGCATAAAATAACAGAACATGTAGTACGACATTTGTATAAGCATTAGGAAAATTTAGCATTGATGAAAACTGAAACGATTACGTGCATCTATTTTAACACAAATGCAAAATCGAAAAGTAAACATGGATGATAAACAGCACATATATGAAGTTGAAAGAATGTACCCACAGGGTTCCACGATTGAGCGACGCCAGGTTCAGCATTGAACTTTTCAGTAACGACAGTATTGGACCCAACTGCATTCTTGTACATGTTTGGCAATTCATTTTAAAATTAGAGAGTCGATCTTTCAAATAATAAGATCGGAAAGAATTAGCTCGGAAACGTTTGTTTTATCACCGTAACCATCACTCAAATAGCAGGGCAACGAGAACGCGTCTGGAGAAACAATTTCTAAAAAGGAATTGTAAGTGGCCGCAGCGCCACCTAAAATCCCAACAACGATCAAGGACCAAAGAAATATCCGCTCAGGAAGCTTCACCTGCCTGAAAATCAAAGGATGCAAGAATGGGTTATTCTTGCACAGAGATAACAAAGAGGGCCAAATTTAATGACAATCTGGACAACAAAGCAAATGTGCAAGCATGATCTACAATATAGTTCATACCTTTCCGTCCCTGGTGGACATTTCATGTCCACTAGCTTCATGTAGAACAGAGGTGGGAAAACGAACGTCAGAAACGTGATTGTGGATCCTCCAACCAGATTCAGAATTTTGCCAAAATGAGGGACGGATTCCCCGACGAAAACCAGAACCACCATGATCATTGACCGCAAAAGAATTCGTCGCCACCCAAACTCTGTAAAACAATGCAACGCGGTGAAATTTATGTTACTGCCATTTATAGTAGTCGAAAAAGCAGTGTTAGCAAGTTTAGCATTTTACCGTTAGGTACTTTAAAAATCATCTCGCATTCCTGGCAAAATGGATTGATGATAATGATAAAGGCGAAAAGAAGATGAGCAGCCAGCAAAATCTGCACTGCAATGATATCTGGTCCTTGTGTCAATGCATCCAAAATATTTTCTCGCAGCCTGTCACCAAATAAGATGTAACCACACGCAGCCACTGGGACATAAACTAGTTCCAAGCCTAAAATATAGCGAGAAAACATAGTATAAAAATCATACAATCACTTTGAGTTCATTTAACAGCATGATATTTAATTTTTCTCGCTAGTTTTTGTGTGCTAAAATGGTTATTAATATGAATGCCCACATCATCTGTCCTAATTAGTATTGTAAAGTATACTAGCTATACACCTTCATTGTTTTCCTGAAACATAATAATGCATTGGAAATGTTTATTCAATCAATTAACCGCATTTTGAGTCAATATCTAACCAATATAATATTTTCAACTAAAAACTATGGTTTATTTGCCATTATGGTTTTGGTTTTAAATAAATCCTTACATTTTTCCACCTATATATTTTTTTAAAATATTCTACAATAATTGAGTTCATACAATGGACACACACCTTAGGAATATGTTAAAACAGCTTTTTATTACACTTGCTTTTACTTACCAATAAATGCAATCCCAACTGCTTTGGAAAACAGAGCCCTGTCTTTCATGTCATTCTGAATAGTGGGAAAAGTGGAGGCACCACCGTACGAAAACAAGATAGTTCCAAAAGCCAAAAAGAAGCTCTTGAATGAGGGATCGGGATAGATTACCGGCTCTAATGGTTTGTCATTGGCATCAATGGCAGTGCGAACAATGATCATGACGCAAGCAATGACAGTTGTTACCGCAGCACCAATGGCGATTGGCCTACATCAAGAAAGGAGTTGTTGGGCTATCTTTAAAATTATTTGTAAGCATGGTGTCAACATACAAAACTTTTAAACACATACCAGAAATCTTTCGGTGTTCCCAGCCACATGAGCGGAGCTAGTGTGGTAGCAACAATTAAAATCCAAAGGCAAGGCGAGATGTCCCACAGGTTGCTGACCAGGCTTTGTATTAATTTGGAAGACAGGAGTAACATTACAGTGCCTACACCAAACAGTGTAATGTTCACGCACGAGGCGACGAAAAATCTGAAAAAATAAGTTTTATTTGGAAATTATTCCAATATATTTCACCAAAAAAAACTGACTATTAGTGAGTGCATTGATTGACTAACATATGTCCCAAATTTTAACTGTATTTGGGGCCACTAATTTCCATCCAATGTAAAGCGGAAGAGCAATGATAAAAATGTGATTGTGATGACCACTTGCTAGGTCTCTTCAAGACCTAGCAAGTTTCCCCTCAGCAGAGTATGTTAATTTCAAGGTGTAATCCCTTAGTTACAAATGTGGGTTAGCAATGGCTTTCTCATTCCTCCATCACAATTTAATATATGCAAATAAATGTTAAATACTAACCGCATCCACTTTCCATATGCACGGTATCCTATCGATGGATACGGATTACTGATATGACCTCGATACTCTTCAAATCTCTCCTCCAGCATTATCCAGCAAATGCTGAGCCTCGTGCCAGAATATCCGGATGTGGCGCAAAAAACGGCAATCATTACCAAGCCAGCCCAGCCTACATTAGCATACATGAATTTACAATATTTGGTTTATTATGAAAACAATCCCTTTATCGAACAAAATCAGTCCATAAAACTGGTGCAGATCTTTCATTTACCAGCATTGACGACTGAAAACGGAAGGGCCAGGACTCCACTCCCAGCCATTTCTCCCAAGATAAAAATGGCAGCAGTCCATAATGTCAGGCCTTTGGCATTTTCGTTTTCAACTTTTTTCTGCGGCCAAACATGGTGTCCATTCTTTTCCAAAGCCTGCGCCTCTTTCGCTTTTTCTCCATTTTTTAAAGGCGACTGCAATTCTGAAAAAAAAAAAGTATGATGATTAAAACGATTAAAGGGCAAATGACAACGCCACAAATTTGGAGACTAATTGGGGTTAATGTTAATTTCGCTTGCTTTTTATTTCTTTTTTAGGTTAGCAGCACATCCCTAATGGGCGTTTGCATTATGCTGCAATTAAAGCAAGCCCATTAAATTGACGACAATCTCTATGGTCTACAATTAGCTCAGTGATAAAGCGTGATGACAAGTGGAATAAAACATGTATAGTGTAGGCTGGCCGTTGAACACAAATTCATTAGATTACTGAACACCATCTCAAGTGTCAATTAATGAAAGTCAGACAAAAAAATTCAAAATCTCAACTCATTCCGAAACTGATGAATAGAAGAGATTCCTACACTTGAAGAATTCATTTTTTTTTATAAAATCTACACGTACTGTAGATGTAGTTCTGATACACGATATTATTAAAATCAAAGCACACATTTTCACATCCGGATTATACTGTACATGTTAATTTATCTGACAGGTCATGACCGGTTGCAAATAATAGTGTACCATTTCCTATTTATAAGAATCAACAATAAAGAAGTTAATTCACGTTAACCTTTTTAAGATACATGTATATGCTGTAGATGACAATGTTAAACATGTCTTGTCAATGACTTCTTAATAATATACAGCATTATCATTTGCTATTAAAATGTGTAAGGGTAAGTATAAATTACATCATCAATTCAAAATCGCTTTAAATATTTTCAGATATGAGATCCCTATATTCGATATCAATCATACATGTATTCTTAATTATTGTGGTCCTAAGCCCTATTTAGCCAGTTTTTATTGTAATTTCGATTTGCTAAATTTTAAGAATTGACAGATACTGACAGAAGCTTTACGAATCTTATTTTGGTATTCATAAAGCCACGTGTTCAAAATCGACACATTAATTGGTTTAAAAAATTCACACACAGTTATCGCTGTTTTTAAACCAATTGCTGCATTCCGTTTGCACACGTGACTTCACGACTTGTCAGTCTGTCACGTCTGTCAGAGTTCCCTAATATATTTATGTTAAATAGCATTTAGGATTTCAGAAATCTTAAATACAAAGCATTTCACATAATAAATACATGCAGCTCACTAGGATCGAATGCACCATGAACTAGTGCAATAAGAATATTACACTAGTTTTCAACTGACCGCAATTTGATCATGAGCTTATGTAAAAGTTGCGAAATGCAAACTGCATGGTGAAATGTCCTTATGCCAGTGATAAAAAATTGACTATGAAATTTAATTTGGAAAAAAAAGTCTAGGAATTTATGTACTGTACTAATAATCCGCTATCTTTTTACCAAATATTGAATAATTCTCAAAATTAGATAGCGAATTATCATCGGCGGCTGGTGATATTGAAACAAAAAAATGCCTTGAACCTTAACAAATCCGTAATGGACGATAGACGGGAAAACTTTAGTTACATGGGCCAGCGTCCAGTGAAATTTAAGTAATTTCCAGGGAAACTTTGCTCCCTAGCTGGCCTTCCTAGACAATTACAGCATTCATTAACGAAGACTTGTAAGTTGTTCTAGTAATTCGCAGATTTCCGTATCCTCAACGATTTTTTAATTTCTTTGCGTCTTGATTTCGTTGGACAAAATGCTTTCATTGTTATTTCCTATTTAGTTTTTTTTTAATATTAGATATTAATCACAAAAAGGGTTTTCCCTCTTCTTGCCTCTTACTGGGAAGTTACTGCAACTGTACTCAATTTCGATGCAAACAGATAACCCATTTCGGTTTCCTGCTGCAGTTTTGTCATTAGCTAAATGTGTAAATGATAAAACACGATAAATTTCCTACACTTTTTTTTTGATCTATGGAAAATTAATTGTAAAATAAGAACATTGGTATTCGGAGTTTTGCAACAACATTTCGGAAGCAAACTTGCAGTATTCAAAATACCGCAATTTTCCTCCAAATACGATATAGGAGTATAACATTTGAGGGTAAATCTGAAGCATTTTAGACAGCAACAGTAGTTCAAACTGCCATAAAACCAATAAATTGTCTGATAAACTACCCTCGAAATTTGAACTTGTTATGATTGATTCCTATGTACGTCACGAATGTGTTTATGCAAACAGAATAAGTTGATAACGGAAACGTGAGAAACATCACGCCGATAATTACACAATCCCCGCATATAAACTAACAAAACGATGGGAAATGTTCCACATTTCATTAAACAGGGGGAGATTAATCAGACTGGGACTTTGGGTATTTTTAGTGTGTTTACATAATTTCAACCCTCGAGTTTACGGGCAATCAGCTGAATAATTGAAAGATGCATGGTTAGTGACACGGATTGCAGATACTGTAAGTGTAAAACCTCGTAAGGAAAAAGAAAAATTGGCAAACGTGCAAACATCTGCCTCGAGATTTCCCAAAAAGCACCAAAGACCGCTTTGGTAGGACGTGGAGGATTCTTCTAAACAGCCTGTGAAAGTCTACACGTGCTCCGGCCCGGTTAACTCAACAATCGTTACCGAAATAACCGTCTACATTTCAGTGCCTTGGACAGAAAAAGAAACTTTTTTTTTGCGAAGTTAAAAGAGCAAAATTCCACACCCTCGCGCAATTACATTATATCAAACGAAATCCTTTTGATCATTCGTTTACGTCATTTAAATTGTGCATTCCTGACAACCGGGTAATTTGGACGAGAACCGCGGGTAATTTGGACGAGAGGAAAAGTAAATATGAGATGCTAAAAATGCGGAGGGAATAAACTTCATGGTAAATTTGACTCATTTGAGACAAGGCCATGCTCGTGCGTTTCCTTCAAAGGACATGAACGGGTGTTCATTCATGCTACGGAGACCCTCTACTTTGCACCCAACTGGCTACCTAATTAATCGTAATCTCAGATTTTTTTTCATCTCAGATTACGAGACTGAACCAATGTCTACTTAGTTGATTAAATGACCTTTTCAGACTGCTTGAAACACTAAAACTCGCGAGAAGTACATTGAAATTTTTTTTTTTTGTGGTAAAGCTGGGATTTTTTTCTAGCAAAAAAACAAAATTCATTTTTCGGATGTATCTATTCCGCAATTAAAATGACAGATAACGATGTCAACGGTGATTATAGCAAAAGTTATTCAAATTTGTCGGTAATTATCTGAGCAACTAAGCACAACTGCAACAAAACTAACTTCATAAAATTGATCCCTTGAACTTCATTAATTAGCGTATAAGTTTACATAATTTGTTTGTGTTTTTTGCAATTAAAATGACATCTTCGATAACTTTAATAAAACTGGGGTTGTTTTCTACCTAAATCCAAAAATCTTTTTTCAGATGTATCGTTTCTGCGATTAAAATGACGACAGAAAATGATGTCAACGGTATTACAGCAAATAAAGTGCAATAATGATTCAAATCTGTCGGATATCTCAGCCAACTTAGCACAACTGCAACAAAACTTTAATTTATAAAATGAATGCTAGTGTACACTGTACTTTGAACTTCCGAAATTAGCCTTTAAGTTTACATAAATTTTGCAATTAAAATGATATCTTCGATAATTAATCGACCGATAACGATGTCAACGGTACTTAAAAGCAAAAAAAAAAATCAAAAATTGACGTTTATCAAAGCAACTGACATACAGTAACTGCAACAAAACAAACTTTACAAAACTTCAGAAAATTGCACCCAAAAAAAAAAATTATATACATGTATATATTAGCGTACTTTCATCTTAATTGTAAAATTAACCATAATTTCGCGCTTCATGCAAAAAGTGCATTCAGGGACAATTTTCCGAAATTCGCAGATTGTCGCAGATGGGAGATGGCGCTTCGCAGTCATGCGCGCACGCATCTTCAGGTGCATCTTACCTACTTCTTCCAGGGTATTGTTCATGATAGCAGCAATAGGTTAATAGACTAAGTAAAGAGTTGATCAGGTTAGAAAATCAGTCCTCGAAAACAGCTCTACAGGAGTTATCCACCGTTAGCAGATGTCTCAGATCCGTGTTGAAGAGGTTATGCTACGGAGCATCCTTCTGGCGGACAAGATGCAAGAACTCTGAGCGTGATTTGGCCAGCCAGGAAAAGTATAAATAAAATTTGGTGGAGAAGTCAGCGAACAGGGTTGCAAAACAGCATGCAGTGCACAAATTGGCACTCGTTTCGCTCGCAGTCCTCGCTGGTCATAAACTTCGACTTGTTATTTATTGCCTCAACTTGACCGACCATTCGTCGCACCGTTTTCGCGCCATGAAAAACTCGACTTTTTCTCCAATAGCGCGTGTGGAGTGCATGCAGAGAGGCAGGGCCCTCGAAGCACCCTTAACGTATTCAATTTCCGCCCATGCGTCGACGACGCCTTTGCAAAATTAAAACTGTGTCAACGACGGGATAAATATGGATCTGTGATGCCTCGCAAATTCGCGGTCACCAGGCCCAGAGTTTCACCACACAAAAAAAATTAATAAAGTCGAATCGAACTAGTGACGTGCAGGTTATATTACCCTCAGCTGCATTTTCCATTCAGACCATTGTGCCTTTCAATTTCCGCAATTTAAAAGTTCGTACAAAGAAGCGCCAAAAAACGGATAGCATTTTTTTTGTGTGCCATGAACCCAAAATATGTAGCTCGAAATAGAAATTCTTGAAGTAAAGACTTGCATGCGCACGCTGAGGATGCAAAACGACAAAATTTCAATTTGCTATTCATGTGTTTTGACTGGTTTCTCGAAGGTGGAAACCGCAGAAGTTTTATCGAACCGAACAGTGTTTTTTCTGGGTAAACAGCACTAATGGTTTTGATGGAACTACGATAAAAAGTTGTTGAAATACCTAGATTCGTTTTTTTTCCCCAAGAAAACTTCAAATATGTGCTGATAAGACACGAACACTTCTAACAGAAGATGTGTCTGTTGACTGAAGATGTGTGCATGCATGGAACACGTGTGACCTCCATGGTAATTTGCTATTATGGTCATTCGTTTAGCGTGCGATTAATGGGGTTTAACTTTAAGCACCGTTAAATATAGGTACAGTAGATGCAACCGGTATACTTGCCAGAAATTACCAACAATTTCCAATGCTTGTGCAATAGCATGTTGCTATGCCAGCAGCTTCCCGGGTCATTTCATCACAAGACATTCACAGTTGTTCTGGTTTTACAGATTTAAAACTGGTTGATGCAAGTCAGCATTGTCTTTCCAACATAAAAATAAGTATTTCGTATTTTTTTTACTTTCAGCTTCTGGTCTGTTTTAGTTGATAAAACAGCATCTTTGATGGGGTCCCCTACCTATCACTAAGGTTTAGGGCAGCATGATGCTCTACTGGATTCAAGATAAAATAAAGCCAGTTTAAATGATGACACAAAAGTAATATTTATATAAAAACTACGGTAAATGGACCCACCACGTCGCCTTTCTCCCAATCCCGAGTCTCCAGGCTAGAGCCCTGTCAGCCCCTCCTTGTGGGGGTCATGTAAAACAAGAGCAGACATGTTGTATTGTCTTTATGGCATCCCTACACCACTAAGCATTACTCGTTTCAGATTTCGTTAAAGCCAATATATGCAATCTATGTCAACCCAAGCAGCAAGTGAAGCCAAGCATTACAAATTTAAGTGCATGGCCCTTAAAATGTTCGCCAGGGTTAACGATTTTGCAGGAATTCTGGTTTTCACCCGGATTTATATTTGGGGGTGGAATAAATGCCATTATGCATTAGGTCTACTGGCGAAAATATACCCTTAGCACTTTATTCCAAATGTCAATGCCTTTCACCTTATCCGGATTCGGGTTCAAATAAGGTTTATGCTCGTAAATCATGCAGAAAAAACCGACTTGGGATTGTGTATGCACCCTACAACTAATTATCCTTAGGGACTACTTTCCAATTCGAGCGTGCAACGTGATAGGAATATACATTGACGTGCATCAACCGATCGCCCAACTTGCATACTCGGCAATGAATTGCTTCAGTGGCCGAAAGAAATTACGCAAAGCACGAATCAACGTCATTTGTCACATTTTCATTATCAAATTGATAACATTTATGAATAGTCGCATGCATAAACTAATATGACCTTAGGAGCTAATGCGCTGTCATGGTCACCGCGTGCATGCACTTTCATGGCATTCAGAATTAGATGGTGTACATCATGACCGTGCAGATATGCCATCGTTTTTGTATTATGCAAGTAATGAAAACATAATTAACAAGTTGCATTTCCTCCCCCTGCACCCTCGAAAAGATACAAATCGAACTTCTACTTTCAAATACAGAATGGAAAACCGGGATGCAGAATGCAGATCAAATGTTGTTCAAGAATGGCCAATATCCTTCATATTTTTTCCAACATTTTGTTGAAAATCAGGCATTTTTGATATTTCCCATGTTTTATTGCAAACTCGTCGTCTCAAAAATACCTATATTTCGTAATTATAAACGTAAACTAAACAATGTACTGTAATTTCTGTAAACTATAAATAACGCCTTTTGCTGTATTCGGCCAGAAACACAACAAAACTTTTAAATTAAGAATGATAATTTTTTTACCACTAGCGCCAACCAGCGAGCAAACCATCGGTAATTTAAATGCATTACCAATATTTGTCCACTGGTTGGCGCTAGTGGTCAAAAAAGTAACATTCTTTCCTAGAAGTTTTGTTGTGTTCGTACCCTTACTCCAGTTTACCGAATGTTGCTTCAGGGTCAATTGCTTTTTACTCTCGATTTGACTCTAGCTCTTTGACCCGCTCTCCCGTTTAGGTGGGTGACCCCTTGTGGTCAGCCGTGAGCTACGGCTCCACGGTGTTTCTGTGCGCCGTTCTCCTGTGGGCCACCTTCTTCTGTCCGGAGCTTTTCTCCAGGTCCAAGTGGATTTGGTATTCAGTGTCTGTCACGCTGTTGGTCTTCCTGGAGATTTCCGACTACATTTTCATGGCCGGAAACGCCTCAGTGAGCTTCGAGCCTCGCCTTTCGCCCACATACATCCACCTTTTGATCGCCTACGTTTACTTGCCTTTTCCTCATCCGTACGCGGCGGCCATGGCGGGCATCTTGCTGGCCATTGTGGAACTCTTCATTTCCGGTTTCGTCTTCTACGGGCGACAGGCCTCCGTCTACGGAGAGAGGTATCGGGCAGAACCGGTGAGCAACCTCCCACCCAAAGTATTGTGTTTATCTATATATATAAAATAGAAAACTACGCCATTTTGTTTTAAGGCTAGCCAATCCTGTTGGATCACACAGACAAACACACGCCAAGTCCGTATGATTGGCCGTTCGTGGCACACCCCCAGGAGCGCGAACTCTGTGGGGGAAAAACATGGCCATAAATCTTTTATAATTTTCTACGGACCATAAAACTGTCAAACAGGTTTCCCGTCCCCCATCCGGGACATATAGCGCCATCTTTTGGCGATAAAGGCAGCTAAATCTAACTCCTGATCGCATAAAAGGGGTTCGAAAATCAAACAACAACTTTTACCGGGGCAAGGCCGGGTACTACCGCTAGTTATCAAATAAATTTGAATAATCCAAAAAATAATGCTGGTTTGAAAATTTTCAACGTTAGCGCATATACATATTAAATAAATAAAAAATACCAAAAAAAAGCCATACCGGTATACAGGATGATTCCAAAGGTCATGCTCAAACTGAAGAGGGAGGTAAAGGAGTGAAAAATAAACACCTTTCAATCGGAAAAACAATTGCATTTGAGGCTTGATTAAGGAGTTACAAACATTTGATGGTTTTGCATCGCAATTGTAAATGTTCCAAATACCATTGCATTCAATGAATGCTGTTCATTGGTTTTTTTTCAATAAAATAATAACATGTATTGAAAGTTTGAACCAAGCATTTTAATTACAAAAGCTGTTCGAAAGTACGTCCCCTGCAGTCAATGCAAGCCGCACATCTCCTATTAAAATTTTGATGCACGTCAATCAATGTTTGCCCCTGTTTTAAAAAACACTTTAACGACATGAAAATTTGACATTTTGTCCTATGTGTTATGGTAAAAAGTTTTGAATTTTTTTCACTCTAAAATACCTTTATCAGGGTTCCCCCAGACCTGAAAAAGTCAGTGAACTTGAAAATGACCTGGAAAAGTCAGGGAAGAATGATTCATTTTGAAAAAGTCAGGGAAATCCAATGCTGCCATGGCGATTTGAAATTAATACTTCTACAAGGTTAGCTCATGGCCCATTTTTCGAAGAGAAATTTGCCAAACTTTTCCACATTTTCGGAGTACCGATTTGCAAAGTTGTCCACGCTTTCGATGTACAAATTTACAATTTCCACATTTCCTGAGTATTAATTTGCAAAAGTGTTCCACGTTTTCTTAGTGCAAATTTGCAAAATCCTCTAGATTTTCTGAGTACCGTAAAGTTCCGAGCAGAATGCCATGGTCTTATAAACGAAAATCGCTTTTTTTGAAAAAAAATAAAAAATAAAA
>JAQGBX010001441.1:0-24914 GCA_034698745.1 Megaphyllum sjaelandicum | reverse complement strand
TCACGTGCAGGTGACGCACAGGGGATCGAAACGAACGTGCGTGTGACGTTTTCGCGTTGCCACGTGGTCGCTACACATTCATCCGTAACTCATTGGAATACAACTAAACTTGTGGGCTCACAATACCGGATTCTTATTATGATCAGAAGTCCTGTTTATTAATGATCGTAAACTTGACAGTTAGACAAAAATTCATAATATCCGAATTTAGAATTCGTTTAAAAATAACATCAATACTGATTTCTGCAGTATATTCAATTTAAAGAAATTTTAGCCAGTTACTATAAAAAATCTGTAACATTAATACCACAGAACCGACAATAGGGGTACTCAAAATCATTTCGTATTGACGTAGCCTACATAACGCAAAATGCGTACTGGGAAAATTGGCTCTGCCCTACTGACGCATTTGCGTACTTTTCGTGCCGGTTTCAGGGAGGTATGAAGTAAAAGTGCGCATTTTCGTAAAAAATGTCGGCTTGTGATGCGTACCATGCGTAGCTAAACGATAATATCGAACAAAAATAAACCAAGAATAAATTGTAATTTCTTGGTTTTTAATGAAGATACCGGACTTATTGTTTGATTTGGCGAAGAAAATGCGGATAAACCTTGTTTGCTAGTGGGGAAAATGGCGAAACCGTGTGTCCCGTATCGTCCAAAACTAGCGAATAAAATAGGCTTATACACGCCGTATTTTCTTCGCGAATTATGAATGGCAACAGACCACACGTCCACTCCTGCAAAAAAAATCATAATGTCGTAGAAATAGAAATTCTACGACAAAACTCAAGATGCGTTCAACTCACTGTAATTGATGCGTACTGCGCGAATTTTATATTGCGCATGCGTCAGTAGAGCGGAGCCAACCTTCAAGGTACGCAATTTGCGCACCATAAGCAAATTTAATACGAAGTGATTTTGAGAAGCCCTAATATGCGTCTTGAATTTTTTCGTAAAAACTTCTATTTTTATGTAATTTATTGGAAATATTGGATAAATATCTTGACACATTCCAATAAACACGTTAAAATATCATTTTTTTACTGGAGTGGACATGTGGTTCGTTGCCATCCAAAATTCGACAAGTAAATGCGGCACGTATAAGCCTATTTTCTTCTCTAGTGTTGGACGATACGGGATCCGCGGTTTTACCATTTTCCCATATTATTCGTCATACTCATATGAACAATGAGACTGGTATATTTATTAAATAACAAATAAATTATAAATTATTCTTATTTTATTTTTGTTTAGTATTTGGGGATTGAAGTCATATCTAATTGTAGATTAAAACTTACTTTAATATAATGTCGAAAAAATAATAATAAGAATTTACAGATAGAAATTTACATTAATTAAAAAAGGCAAACAACAGAGATCACCACGTGGTGAGATAAATTAGTTAACACGCAGTGATGTCGGACAAGTCCTGTGTAGGGGAAGTTCAAGGCAAGAAGAGAACGAACGCACGGGCAACGTTCTTATTTAATGCGTCAGCCTGCAGCCCGGGTGACTCGGTAATTGCCGGTGCATAAACACAAGCAGGCAGGCATTACTGCATAAAAGGGGCGAGCAGGACTCCTGGGCCATGTTGCCCTGATGGCAACATTAATATAGTGACAAGAACAATGGCAAGGTGGCGCCCGCAAAGAAAAAATACAAAAACCTAACTCACACTAGGGTCAGGTGCAAAAGGCAAAGGTGACCCTAGCGCCACCAATCCTAATCTTAACTAGGTTCAGGTGCAAACATGACGACATGAAGACATGTGTTCACTGTGACAGTTCACGCGGTGGACAAATGTCAGTTCACATGAGACAGTTCATGCCGGTGGTGGGCGAATTGCTGCCATGACCCAAGCAAATCAAGCACCAAAGCATGCTGCAAAGTCGGGAGTGTATGATGCATGAAATACTGCCCAGAAAGGTGCAACGGGCTCCCGTACACGAAGTTAGCAGGCAACGTGCCAGATTCCTCTCAGTCGGCTGCTCGTATGCCGAGCATAATTGTGGGAAGGGCCACTGACCACGAGGTAACTTCATTGCTCATAGCTGCCGCTTTCAGCTGGTGGTGATTGCGTTCGACCATGCCGTTGGCAGCTGGGTCGCATGGCATTGTCCGGATCCGGTGGAAATTTAGAGTTGAGCTAAGGCTAGCGAATAAGCTGGACTCAAACTGTCTGCCTTGGTCCGTGGAGATGCGAGCAGGAATGCCAAAACTTGAAATCCAGCCGATGAGAAAGGCAGCCACCACTGTAGTTGCCTGGATGTCAGGAAATGCAATGGCCTCCAGCCAGCGCATAAAACGATCAATGCCGGATGTGAGCCACGGCCGCTATTTTGGATAAGCATCGGCGACGGCATTGTTGGTTCCTGCAATGCGCCAAATGTCGTTCGTAAACTGGCTGAGGAACTCCAGCTGGTGTGCTTGTTGTAGTAAAGAAAATTCCCCGGTCTTACAGAAAGTGAAGGTCAGAGGCTTGTGGTCTGTGAATAAGGACGAACTCCCATGCTTCGAGCATGTGCCGAAAGTGCTTCACTGCTGAAAAGGCCGCCTGCAGCTTTCTTTCATGAGTTAAGTAACAGCGCTGGGTGTCGGTGAATTTTGCTGAGAAGAAGGTTAGTGGTTGCCATTTGTCCGCCACAAGCTGGTTGAGTGCTGTGCCCATCGCCAAATTCCACACGTCGACGAGCAGGGCCAGAGGGGCGTCAGGCAGCGGGTGCGCCAGCGATGTTGCGGCTGCCAACTGCTGTTTGCAGTGAGCAAAACTCTGGTGGGACTCTGGTGTCCAGGGCCCAGGCGTGATGTCCTTCTTTTTACTGCTGCGAAGAAAGTTGTTTAGACACGCCTGCATGTGTGCTGCATGGGGTACGAATTGACGGGAAAAATTCACCAACCCCAGGAACTGGCGTAGTTGGCTGATAATAGCTGGCTCTAAAAAGTTGTTAATAGCGTCCACCTTGCTGGAGGGTGGAGTCAGGCCAATGGCAGAAATAGTATATTCCAAGAAAGAGACTTATGGCTGGCTAAAGACGCATTTTGCCGGGTTAATGGCGATGCCAAACTCGCAGAGGCGCTGGAACAGCAATTGCAGGTGTTTCAGGTGTTCTGCAGCGGACCTTGAGTCTACAAGAATGTCGTTTAGATACTTGTAACGGAAGTCGAAATCGCGGAGGGCACTGTCGATGAATCTCTGGAAGGTCTGAGCAGCATTGCTTAGCCCTAATGGCATCAGAGGAAACTCGATAAGGCCGAATCGAGTGGTAACAGCAGTATTGCAGTTACCACCCTGCACTTGAAGTCCCGCACTTAGTCGATGGAGCTGAAAACCGTACACCCGGCCAGCTGTTGTGCAGTCTTGAATCTGAGGAACTGGGTAACGATAGGGTACCATGGCAGCATTGAACCGCCAGTAGTCACTGCAGGGCCGCCAGCTACTGTCCTTCTTGGGTACCATGTGCAGCGAGATCGCCCATGGGCTGAAGGATGGCCGGCAGATTCCTTGCTCGAGCATGGCGTCGAACTCTGCTTTGGTAAGGCGTAGGTGGTCCGGTGGGAGGCGACATGGCCGCGCGAACACAGGGGGAGCTGGTCTTGATATGATGGGAAATGGAATGCTTGATTTCCCCAGGCTTGCAGGCGCAAGTTATCTCTTAGAAATCTAACAGGAACTGAGCCGCACAATGTTCACCAATATTGATCCGCAGACCGAGAGATGCAATTTTGGCCGCGTACCTGCAGCTGGAAAAAAGGGTAAGACCATCTCGAAGGCAACGGCCGCAAAGGTCGACCAGCAGGTTGAAATGATTGAGGAAATCCGTGCCGATAATTAGGTGCCATATGTGGAAATTGACGTTTCATTCATGGCACTATGCGTTGTTTCCAGTGCGGGCGCGCTTTGCTGCCGTCGGTAGGATGACGGAGATGTCGGCCACAGTGTCGATTAGGAACACCAACCTGACGTCGGATCTGTGGTGAAGAAGCGACTAGACTTGGCCAGACCACAGGAGCTCAATTCCTGTGGCGGCAGCGCTAGTTTTCCTGGTCCTTAAAAGAGCAGGGTGTTGTACAATGTTCAGCAGCACTTCCAAACATCACATGGCACCAGCAGACCATGGATTCGTCTGGTAGCTGGTGAGCGCTTTTGCGCCTGGAGTTCGAATGCGGCTGGCATGTGCGGGACTGGCGTCCCGGCTTGCGGGAACGCTTCTTCCTTATCTCCGCCAGTTCCGATGAAATGCTTGACATCGCTATAGAGAAGAACGATATTATTGTTATCAGATCGGTTATGGTCGGTTCTGTAGGGAAGACTCAGTCTCCCCCACTACGGGATTGACCAAGGTTTTTTTCCTTGCTGCATGCTCGCCTGATCCTTCCAGCACAGTGCTAGTGAATGTGTTGAACTGCATTGTTGCTTATGTAAATTGTTTTACTTACTCATTAACTGATTATTTAAGTGTTTCTGTAAACAATGGTTTTGTTTATGTAAAGGGGCTTCCAGCTAGCTACGGTGGCAAGGAGTTAGACTGAGGGTCGTACTTTCTGCGCACTCGTTATTTTACATTTGCTGCATTGTATTTGTGAATATTGTCAACTGGCTGTAAACTTGCGCGCTTCTTTCCTTTTATTTGTTTGGGAAATTCCATTTGTTTTCTTTACAGGTTTGTAAGGAACCAGTGTACAGCCAAGTGTGCAAATCACGGATGCCCACTGACTGCAGATCTAGGCGTAAAAACAGAGGGATGCTGCATGTGTTCTTAGGGTTCTAATCTTTAAAATCTGGTGCCTATGGTGCACGTGCCATCTGCTGGCTAGCAGTGGCGAAAGTTTGCTTTAAGAAGAGCGCCGTAGCTTTTGGAAAATCCCTTGGGCGTTTTTTGATCATTTGAAATGACGTCAATCTTGAGCCCCTGTTCTGTGGAAGGGAAGCCCCTGTTCACCTTGTTCTATGACTATGTAATGACCTGGACGTGGATGTTTTTATAGCGCTTAACTTGTAGGTTTTTCTATTTTTACAATAATGTTAAGAAACGAACTGTTTCTAGTTTAGAGCTTTATTATAGAACATGCATTCCTTTAATAAGTCCTATGGACAAGTTTGGTCTTTTTTATTATTTACAATTGTAGGAAGAAAACGGTTTGGGCGTCACCCCACGCCACCCACAAGCTAGTGTTACCCACCTGTACGTAATTAGGGATTACTTAAGTAAAGGCGGCACAAATGTCAGGATTTCAAGGGCCTTTTATGCGGTTTGCTCCGCATCTCATTATCTGCATTTTCAGGCTCCTGTGGTGAGGCAAGCTGGCACACTCATCGTCTTGCTTTAGGCCCGCCTTCTGAAGCCATTAATCATGAGGTTGAGTGGGCGGAGACCCCGTAACTTTCAAGTCTCCCTCACGATAAAGCCCAACCTTGTTAGCTTTCTAATTAACGTCCTACAGGGTCTCTGGGGCTTGACCTGTCTTTTGCAGTTGGTTTGGTCACCTAACGTGTCCCGGTTCCGAAGATTTCTTTGTTCTCACTGGTTTTCCTCTAAGGAATTTTCTGGCTGGTCCGCCCACGCAGTAGAGGGTGCTAGCAGTCTAATCTGGCATTTGCGTTCCAGTCTGAGTCATCTGCGTGTGGGTGTACGCATCTCGCAAAAGGCTTGTTGAAATTCTGGCTTAGTCATGGTTTTTCCATTAGTGTGATTGGTCAGATCCAACTATCATCACAGTTGCACGTGACCAAAAACTCTCTTACAACCATCAACTTCAAAATGGCGTCCATTTGTGCCAATGTTTTTGTGGAGATGACTGCTCCAGAAACATGTCTTGTGCCACACCCTGCACACCGTTAGTGATCACGCCTAACGATGTGTGACGTCATTTCATGATGGATACACGCTTGTCATTGTTATTTGCTTTGTTTTCATTGTCTGCTTTTGTTTGTTTATATTTGTTAGATTGTCTGCTTTTGTTTTTGGGCGTTAGCTCGCTCTCCGTTGGTAAGTTTTTTAATCTTTTAATTTTCGAATTATAACATCACTTCTTCCTTGAAAGTAAAATATGCGCTAGGCACAGCCATGTTTTACCACAACATCCATCAAATCAGAAATGACATGAACTGAATTGAATCCCTATCTAAGAATAAACATAGGATATAATATACGAATTGTGATATAAGTGATTATCATTGAATACGAATTGGGCAAACAACAGTCATTAACATGAAGGCGTTCGATCAAATCCCTAATAACACATGAATATATGAATAATAAAATTATGCATGGAGAAAAAATGATATATACGAATAAATCAAAAAGTTTTGCATGCATGCGTTCAGTAAAAGTAATGTCTGTTTATATGCTGCTTCTATTCATCTCAGGTGGTGTTTTGGTTCGGAGTTGTCCACCTTTGATTATGTCCATTCCTTCTGGAAAAAGCTCCATTCTCTTAAATGTTCGGACGTTCTTTGATTTTCGGTCTTTAGCAACTGGTTTCTCATATTCATCACAGGTTTCGACCGATATGACTCTTGGGGATGCGGAGGTATCAGAGGCAATGCTTTCAGTACTTTTGGAGGTTCTATCTTCTTTGGTAGGGGCTACCTTTAAATTTGTATAAGGTACAGGGGTTACATGTCAATTTGCATTGATTACATCTCCATTCTTATACATTACAGCTTGGTTTGCATACATGGGGTTGGACAAGATATTGGCTAGCAGGGCATAAGTTGGATCAGCGGTTAAATCCATGATAGCATAATGAGTGGTATTAATCTGTCCTTCAAGAACATCTTCAAATTTACTGGATGAAAACATTCTTGTTAGTTAATCCTTTAGTTTTCTTGTTTTAATTTTTTTGAAAATGTCTTTTACATTTTTGATTGCAATGTGCTTGCTTTGCACAAAATATTAGCAGATTTAATGAACATTATGTAAGATTAGTGTGAACTTTTTAATCATCGTGTTATGTTTTAGGCTTATCGAATTTTAAAGCATCTATATCCTTGATTGGAAGATAAATATCTGAGGGTTGAAAGGCATCTTTTGCCTTTCGTACAGTATTAGTAATTTGGGGTCAAATTTTAATTATGGGCCAAATTATGTTTATCCAAAAAGGCTAAACGGGTTGTTACATTTTGTTGGGACCACGTCCTCTGAAATACGGACTTAAAGTGAAAGTGGGTGCATAACCCGTACATGCAGGGGGTGTCCATATGACACATTGACCTCTCATGGTTGCTTGCAAAGTGGTCCCTGTTTTTCCGGGGTTACGGCAACCATAGTGGTTTTAGGTTCCATTATCATTGTCATTTTTAAATTTGGAATCATTTCTGGTACTATTAATTAAAATGTAGTACAATACTAAGTAATTATGGTTAGTTTTTAAAGGAAGTTTCAAAAATATACGGAGAAAAAATTCCTCGCTAAGGGTTGGTATGCCCCTCATCCACTCATACGCATCCACCTGAATGGTGTCGGGAATCATCCATCCTATTAAGTATTTCTTCCAGTAACTGCTTTCTCACACTAATTAGAATTCTTGTGAATTAATCTGGTATTAGTAAATATTTGCTTAGCTTTCTCATTCCCAAGTCATGAATTGCTTCTCTAAAATTTAGTTTTTGCCTCCAAAATCCCATCAAAATGTACTTGAAATTTAGTAAGTAGACACATCAAATGCTAATGTTAAATTTTAGCATTTGACAGCATACAAATCTTCTCTCTCAACAAAGGATACTCCTCCGTAAAACCCATGTTTTACAATTCTACTGTTATCACTGACAGCAAGATTGCAATGGAAAACAACATCTTTATAGTACTCTGAAATGAGAAACTGGCATTCACAGAAATTATACACTTTTACAAGTTCGTGGGGCAATCAAAATTGTCCCTCTTGTGTCACAGGGTTTCTCCTTAAACAAGAAAAAAAATACATTTTTCGTGTACAATATACATGATTGGTATGTGGACCTAGGCTTTATTCACTTTATCGCTTTATTTCTCTTTATTCCCTTAATATTCTTTATTGTCTCTTTATTTTTATTTAATATTCATTATTTTCTCTATTTTTCTTAATATCCTTAATTTCCTCTGGTGTATGCAGGGCAAGTACCTGCATATTTCTTGATCAAGTTAACCTCATGTGGAGTAAACGTAAAGCCTTACAATTGCTCTAGTAATTTATAAACTGGTCCTACATAGCTTTCTGGGGGCTCTATATTTCTACTCTTTTCCTGGCCATGGTTTATTCTGGCATCTGTCTCATCCAGAACTAACTTTTTGTATCTCATTATCACTAGCACTTTACTCTTCAGTATTCCTGTTACTTAATTCTCTTTGATTTTCCTTAACTACTCTTGTAACTGGGGACTTAACTTCCCATGTCCATACCTGTGCTTAGGTATATCTGATGGCTCCTTATTTCCTTGTTTGCTTGTTCCTTTTCTATTGATTGGCTTATCTTCCTGAGTAGCCCGTCCATCAAATTCTGCATTTGTAGCCAGTCCAGTGTTGTTTTCGTGGTCTGTTCTGTTCCGAACAAGAATGATTCTGAAATTGAAATGTAGTTTACTATTTTTGACAGTGGCAAATACAGTTTAACGCAACCCATTATAATTCATTCTTTGGGTCTAATCCTAAACTTTATGGACTTGCCTGCTTCAATTATAGCTCCATGTTTTTCCAGAAAATCTAAACCTAAAATTCCATCAATTTCATTGTCAAGATACATATGTTCTAAAAGAACGCAATTATGTCTAAAAATCATGGTTCCTATTTGTAAGTCAATGTCAGCTTCACCTAGGGGCTGTAACTGATCTCCTGTTACTCCTCTGTAAGTTATACTGGATTTGCGTATTTTACCATCGCTATTATCTCTGACAGTTCTTCCACATAGGAGAGTAGCTTGACTACCCGTATCAACTAAAAATACATACTCTTGCCCTTTAATTTTAACTACGATTGTCATATCTCGTGAAGGACGATACTGCCTGGCTCTCTTTACTGTTCTGATTTTGGCTTTGGTGAAGGGGAACGTTTTCTGTCCCCTTCCTTGCCGTTTTTTGATGGTGACTGAGCTCGCCTTTGAGCATTCTTGCTATAGCACATTTCCTCTGTGTGACCATTTTTCTGGCAATAAGTGCACTTCTTTGTTCTCCTACAATCTCTAGCAAAGTGTCCTGGATAACCACAGTTAAAGCATTTGCGGTTCCTGTCTATTGGTCTCCCTCTCTGAGGTGACTTACTCCGTTCCCTATTCCTTTTTGGGCATTCGGGGGCAAGATGTCCCAGTTTGTCACATAGCTGGCATATTGTTCCATTGAACTGATGCGCTCGCAGATCCATGCACCCTACGGGTGGCATACCATACGAGTTCTTCCATCCCCTTCTGTAAATTTCTTCCATTGGCCATCCGTATGGGGCCGAACTGACTCCAGGGCCTTCAGCCTGTTGCTGGGCATTTTGGAATGATTCCACCTGAGCTAATCTTCGCATTATTATCTCATTCTCTTCTCGTGCAATAGGGTCTTGATTATCTTCTACTATTCGTACTTGCTTGGCTAGGTTTGTCTGTAAAGTCTCATTTGCTAATTCGCGCGTCGCTGTCTCGACGGCTTCCCTAAAAGTCTTTGGATCGGAAGTTAACACTAGTCGTCCTATTGGGTTTCTTAATCCCTTACAGTACTGAGCTAACAATTGGTCTTGACACATCTTCTTAGTAGCTGCTTTTTCTTCTGGGGTTTTATTAACCTGGTCATAATATTTGGTAAAAAGTTTCTCTAAACGGTTTGCATAATCTCTCGGATGTTCGTCTTTCTTTTGAAAAGTTGACGTTAATGCATTTAGTCCAGCCGTTGGGTGGACAAAAGAGTATTGTTTGAGGCATTCTTTCTTAAAGTCATCGTAATTGTCCACTAGTTTCATCTCATCACTCAGGGCTAAGGTTCCAGCATTTCCTATCATTTTGCTTTTTGCAGCTCTAATTTTAGTTAACTCGTCCCAATATCCTAGCTCCGCTATATTTTCAAGCTTAGCAAAGAAGAGTTCCAAATCTGATTCAGGACTTTAATCGTACGTTGGTAATGCATTGATCAAGCTAACTTTCTCACATTTGTCGTCCGGCATTTTGTTATTGTAAATTTCACTACAAACTTCTATAGCTAAATTCCCAACTCTTTCTATTGACTTCTCTAATTCGTCTAAATCTTTGTTTATTTCCTCGCCAATTGAGGTTTCTGGGTGTAAAGGTAATGTTTCTGATTCATCACTGCTATCGTTACTTGTGCCTGCCATCTGGCCAGAAGAAATATACCTGGATGTAATAGATTACAAATAATTAAATTTTGCCACACAAACACATATTAAGATTGTTTTTAATATTATGCTTTAAATAAAAATGTAATTGTGATGAATTACCTATAAGTTAACCTTCTATGAAAACACAATGCTATAATTTGCTAAAAAGAAGGTCCCCTTAGCTAATTTAATTTTTCATCGCAATTAAAATTTTATTTGAAGCATAATATTAGAAAACAATCTTAATACTTGATTACTGTATGTGACAATTTTTATTTATGATTTACATGTATATAGAAACGTAATCTACAAATTGATAACGTTTTAAAAGGCAGAGAAAGGACTGGATGTTAAATATTTAGTAGTAATAAAATTGATGTGTCAGTGTATTAGACAACATATTTTGTTGACTTTTAGAATACTCTAAGAACGTCCATTACAGACTTCTGGTAACTAGAAAAAGCAAAGAAAATTAAATGATTTAAAAAAATATTAGTTATTAATTGCTCAATATTATTGTAACTATGAATAAACTATTAGTTGGTAGTTTTCCTTGCAACTATTTTTTCTCAACTCAAGTTTTAGCTGCTCTTCCAACTACAAATGAAAAAGTTAGAAAAATGAGTGGCTTGCTATCGAATAAGAACTAAATAGTTTTAGTTGTTAGTACCCTAAAACTAATAATGCTTAGTTATTTAGTTTCAATTTAGTGAATTCTGCCTAGAGGTATGTATTTTGGATAGGAAAAAATAAGAAATCTTTCTGGTAATAGCTTTATTAATCCTGTTCATGCTAGGTCCGGTAATTAGTGCCTCATGCTAATTACCGGCCTTCTGCTTTAAGGTATCCTTTGCCACCTATACAGCCCTGTGGTTGCTGTCAAGAACTGGCCATTGGATTAGTTTTGCTGATGTCCAGCCAACAACTACTTGCTCTGGGCGTCAGGTCTGCCGACCTGGGCGTTACCATTAAACACTGGGGGGAATACTGGGGCGGCCTTCTGAGGAATGCGTCACTAATGACACAGGTCATGTTAGGTCCGGTAATTAGTGCCTAATGCTAATTACCGGCCTTCTGGTTCTGGCTATTAAAAAGGACCAATGTGCTCCCTACGGTAGGCCTCGCCAATCAGACAATGCTAATTTCAGTTATATTCATGTAAATTCCTGTAAATAAATTTATAAACAATGTGCGATTTTCAGATCTCAATAACACAACTGGCATTAAAAATATAAAAATTAACAAGCCACAAACTTATAGTACAAAAGTGTAACTCTTTATTCCAAACTCTAACAGAAGGCACATAACATTGGCGCTCCGAACAATTTGCGAAGGTGAAACTCACTGACTCGGAGCGATATAAGTCGTGCAATATGAAAATATACAAAACCTATCCTTAGTTCAGGGTTGCCTACAGCCATTCCCCCAAGCTATTCAATCGCTAAAACAGAAGTAATCATGCATAGATAAAACATTACCAAAGTAGCAATGCAGCTTCCGCAAAGCATCCAGACAAATAAAACTCCAAGTCGAGCACAACCTCGGCACACGCGCTACACCGGTCTCATCCAACTAACCAAACATGCCCTATGACGTAAGGGTTAATTACCCTTTGAATAACACAACTTGTGCAATTCTAACTATTGCGCAATTTGCGCTATCATGTTCATGTGATGTAAATGAAGTGAACTAAGGAACCCATTGGTGCCTGCAGTCGCCTCCCCATAACCAATTCTGGTGACGGGACATAACTGCCCATGGCACTATCACGTCTTGATCTCCACTGCATCCCTTTTTCAAATCAAGTCTACAAACTCATCACAGCTTTATCGTCCTTAGAAACCAAGGATCGATTTTTATCCTATACTGTAGGGACCTGTAGTTTTGCCCCGCCTGACAAATCGGTAAGCGATTTCGCAAAGATATGACCAATACGCTTCATTTAGCCTACTTCTGCGCACTGCTCCAGCAAATCCAGTTCATCACGAATAGAAAGCACACAATGATATCCAAGCACACGAACTAGGCCTTTTTTTCGCAGTGAGTCTCGGACAGCTTTGTCTTCCAAGTGACAAAAGACAACGTGATTTGTCGATGGCTGCCTATTCAGGTCCCCATGGGCGATTCACCCCCATCGCCCATGCGCTTCATGGTCATCGCCCCGTGGACATCAAATGCGACCTAGCCATGGCCATCTTTCTATTAACACAACGCAAAAACGCATTGATCTGGTTGGAAAATTTGCGAGCGTGAAAAAACAAGTACACGTGATCGCCGACCACACAGCACCACCTTGTGATTCATCAAACCAACATTTCCAGCTCGGGAAATATAAGGCTTTATGTTGCGACGTGTGTCACAAATGGCAGGCTCGATGGGCGATTCAAATCAACTAATACATAGTTCACCTCTGATTTCTTTTCTGCAACACAAGATGGTCCTCTAAATGGTATCTTAAACTTGCCATGTCCCATTCTTGTCGGCACCAGATCTTGTAACTACACCAAATCGTCCACTGCAAATGGACAATTTAAAATATTGCCTTAATAGGGGTTATTTCTGGCAAAACCAAAGTTGAAGGAAATAAATTATTAACTCTAGGTAATGTTGGATGAAACCCTTGCATCAGAAAAAAGGCAAAAATCCTTAGGATTCCTAAACAAAAAAAGTATAACTGTGCTGTGCACGCACTGTGGTCATTAAAGTTTGAATAACTCGTTCTGATAAGCCATCAGCCTGCAGGTGGTATGGCACCGAGCATTCGTGTAAAAGGCCGAATATCTGTATAAAATTTTTAAAAAGTTAACTCGTTTGAGTTGACCCACTATCAGAAAGGAGTTTCTTGGGAATGCCAAATCACTCCATTACCTTAAAAAAATTTTCTAGGGCAGCAGCATTTTGCTTCTTTACCGGTGCAGCGATTCAATATCTCATCGCATAATCAATAGTGACAATAATATAAGTAATACCCAGCTTAGGACATACTAAAATGTCCAAAACATTTGGGATGGTACTACCAAGAATAAGCATGGCACACTCCCAGGAGTCAAAAAATATAACTCACCTAATTTCACATAACCTTTTCCAGGATCGCCATCTGCCACCCCACAGCGAGCAGACAAGTTTTACAATTTCAAATCCTTTGCCTGTTCTTCTCGCAAATTTAATCGTCATTTTCATGCAGGGCTGCAATAATAAGAAATCTACTTAGACAATCTACATTTTTGTGCAAACCCCCTTTTTGATAACGAATCACATACTAAAATTCCTCAAATTTTGTAATCCATCACTCCAACCGAGAAGATGGATCCTTTAAATTTAGATAATTCCTGAACTTGTTCACTGCCCTAACAACAGCTAGTTTCCAACTCAGTGGCTGTATAACGTGACTGAGCCTGATAATGTTCGGCTAGCATATGCTATCACTCTCTGGTCTATGCCCACCTTATGTTGAAGCACTGTGCCCAAACCCAATAAACATGCATCAGTATACAATGTTAATGGTGAAGTGGGATTCCACATTGTAAGCACAGGCGCCAAGGTTAAAGCCATTTTTAATAAGTGAAAAGCCCGAATACATTCCTTAGACCACTCAAATTTTTTTCTCGCATGTGAGTGCAATCAAAGCGGCCGCTACTTTCGAAAACTCAGCTATAAATCTACAGTAGTATCCTGCTAGACCTAAAAAACTCAACATCCGTCCGGGTCTATGGTACAGGAAAAGCGGAAACCACCACAATCTTATCTGTTTCCACAGAGACTCCCGACCCACTCACTAAATGCCCGAAATTTTTTACTTCCTGAAAAGCAAGCAAAGAACACTTTTTAGGCCGCAAGCGAAGATTTTGTCTGTCTGTGACAGTAAAAACATTTTCCAAATGCTCTTAAAATTTTAAGAACATTTTAGCAAAAACGATAATACCCAGGTAACACTGCATCGTTGGCCCAACGTTAGTTTTCAATTGGCATGGTTGGTAAAGCGTTAGCAGTTGGCTAGTTAGAGTTGGGCCAATGTTGGACCAGTGTTGGCATGCCAACCATTGAGTTAAAATTGGCATTTTATGGTCGGGCCAACATTGTGCAATGGTCAGTAGCCGACCAGTCGATTGAGGTTAAAATTATATGTTCGGGCCAATGTTGGGCAATGGTCGGCAGCCGACCGTTGGATTAAGGTTGGAATTTTTTGGATGGGCCAACGTTGGGCAATGGTCGGCAGCCGACCATTGGATTGAGGTTGGCATTTCATGGTCAGGCCAAAGTTGGGCAATGTTCGGCAGCCGACTATTGGATTGAGGTTGGAATTTTATGGTCGGGCTAAGGTTGGGCAATGGTCGGCAGCCGACCATTATGTTGAGGTCGACTTTCAATGGTTGGGCCGATGTTGAACAATGGTCAGCAGCCGACCAATGGTTGTGACGTTGGCATTGATTGATTAGGCCGACGTTGGGCAATGATCGGCAGCTGATCATCGGGATCAGGTAGACATTCAATGGTTTAGCCGATGTTGGGCAATGGTTGGCAGCCGACCATTGGGGTGACGTTGGTATTTAATGGTTGGGTTGACATTGGGCAATGGTTGGCAGCCGACCATTAGGGTGAGGTTGTCATTCAATGGTTGGGCCAATGTTGGTGTGTTGTTTGGAGCCCACTCGGATGTAGGGACATGTTCACTGCCAAATGTAGGGTAACAACTAACATTTATTTACAATGCATTATGGGTATTTTACAGACTGCAGAGCGCTTTCTATATAACAAGCGCTATGGCGCTTTAGCTAACAGCACAGAGGGGTAACCAAGACGTTTTAAACCTTACTAAAATGTTAAGACAAAAGTCCTGTTCCATGCCTCTACTTAATGGCACTCAGGATGAAGTGATGGCACATTCTTATAAAAAAATAGTCCTTATCCCTAGCCAATTGCGTATTGCCTGGATAACCAGAATTACTGGCTGTACATTGTACCTAAGACCACACCTTTAAATGTTAGACACCCTAAAAGGGAAATGGACAGGCGAGTGGTGCTTATAAGTCAAGGAGTAACACAAATTCCTGACTCATACAAGTTATGTGGATAACTTTACCTTACCACTTCCTTTTCAAGGTAGATCACCGAGCATACATCTAGACTCACCAGGAATAATTGTGTTAGATAAAATTGACTTTTTGGCAATCTAAATTTCGATCAATTAATTGGGATTAAGGTGAATGTAACTAAAAATCTAAGTACATCACACCTGAGGTATACTACGACGAATTTGACACCATGTAGTAACCACAAAACAAATAAGCAGTAGAGATTAGTAGTTATCATTAGAGCCACAAGCATTGTGACTAGAAAGGTCTTAACATTCAAAGCAGAAAAAGACAATTAGATCAAGTTAGTCGATGTCCCACAAGAAAAACAATTTCTCCCAGGAGGATTTGTATCAGCAGATGCAAGTAAAAACAGTTAAGAGGCAATACCATATGCAGTGATTCACATTGTAATAAGGTCGGATTATCATGATCCTGTAGAAGTCATCAATTATGCAAATATCGAAACCGTAATAAAACCGTGGAGAGCAGTCGTTAATGAGAAACTATACCTGGAGATTTCTGAAACATCCCGTGGGAACCAAACAGATAAAAACTGTCACTTCATGTACTGAAAAAGCAGGTGGAAACTTTAGATTATGAAAACACCACCATATTCTAAAAAAATTGTATAGCGCTCTTCATGTGCGCTTCACCGCAAGGCTCCGCCACGTTGCCCGTGCGTTTGTTCGATCCCCTATGCGTTACCTGCACTTGCTGCGTCACCCGGATCTAAGGCGTCACCCGAACGCACGTTGCACGTGCGTTCGTTCTCCTTTTTGTCTCGGACTTTCCCTCACCAAGACGTGTCCGATTTCGCCGCATTTTCTTAACCTCGCCATGTGGTAGTTTTTCTTTGTAATCTAACTTTTGTATTGCTATTGTAAATTTCATTTGTAAATATATTATCCTACTGCATGATTAACTAAATATAGTTATAATCTTAAATTGGATTGAATGTCTATTTATAAAGATGCGAATCATTTTTGTCTGCATATTACATTTGTTTTGTAACTTACTTTTTAATTAGGCCTGATTTTTTGTTTGCCTATTTAATAGAATGTTCATATGTAGTTTCTATAACTACTTTTTTTGCATGTTTTGTTGTTTAGGGTATTGCATGTTTTGTGTGTAATACATGGCCATTTTTATGATGCGAATCATTTTTCTTTTATGTGGATTGATGTGTATGTCCTTAGGGATAATAAATACGTCGGGTAAAATATTTAATTCTATTTAATTGTTTACCCTGCAGTCAGTATGTAGTGCCATTTGGCAAAGAGGGACTATTATACAAGTTAAGTCAGAATAAGCCTTCTGGTTATGATGCACCCAAACATCACATTTTAGGTATATTTCCAGTATTTCAGATTTTAACGAGAAGGATGGGATGGGATAGAAAGAAAGTCATGGACAATTAAATACAGGAACATGTGCTCAAGAAATTAAGGGTAACCACGAAAACCACAATCAAGGATAGCCAACCCGGGAATCAAACCTGGGTCTACTGGATGCAAGACGAGAATGTTAACTTCCAAGTCACTTTGCTTGGTTAAAGAGAAGGATGAATTTGGACTGAAATACATTTTGATTTAGGAGTGTATTGCAGGTTCTTTTTTGTTTAGACATATTGCCGGCTAGTTGACCATGTTGTTTTGTTAGATTTGGCAGAAGCCAAGCTTTGCTCTAAACGAGAAGCAATGTAGCCTACTAAGTAGAAAATTGAGCTATGGTTTTAGGTGTCCCCTGTAGTTTAAGGATGGTCAGTATTTTCCCTCCATTCTTCTAGAAGACAGAAGGGAGGCCACACAAAACAGCTTAGGATCTCCAGATAACTTTAAGGGAAGGGTTCCCTCAATCTAAGAGCTCACCACAAGGATTGTGGCTGCTTTAGCTTTTAACAGAACATGAGGAGTAAATAATTGGAAAATCTCTAAAGTGGTCAGTTTCAGTAAACTAATTGTGCATTACCAGTGGCAGAATGACAATAGAAAGTGCAACCTAGATGGCACCTGGAATTTGGCCACAGAGACCAAGTCTCCCACACATGCAGTCCTGAGCCGTGCAAAAGGAAGTAAAGACAATTTCAAGCACACAAATTACTACATTTGCATGAATTAAAAGATTGTTGTAACAATGCCAAATTTACCATATTTGATTGTTCAATTCAATTCAACTCAATATCCTACAGTCAGCAATTAAATGGCATATGGTAGGGGGGTCAAGCCTATTTTTAGGAGAAAGCTCCTACGTCATTTGCGACCTAATCATTATTGTTAAATTGAACTTGAATTAAATCTAAACTATCATCAGGAAGTTTATACCATCGTCTAATTGCAATTGAAAAAGAAAGACAAATAGTAAGCATGCATCAGTATTCGCACAGAGCTCAGTTTGAGGTTTAGAATGATTATGCCTACTTCTACACTGATTGTTAGGCATGGATATATGGAATGCAAAATGTGAATTACAATATTGATTGACACGTTTAAATAAGCCCATAGATAGTTTTTCTCGACTCGCCCTCGATAACTCTCAATTTAAAGAGTAAATCATCTCTGTCACACTTGCTGAATGTTGGTAGTTTACCTTAACAAACCTGGTTGCCCTCCATTAGACCACTTTTAATTCCAAGATTTTATTCATCTTGTAAGGGTTCCAAATATGTGTGCAGTACTCTAACATAGGGCAAACCAGTGTTGTGTAGCCAGTTTCTTTAACATTTTTTGGACTCGTATGAAAGATGCGATGAACAAATCTAAGGGTACGTTCACATTAGACCGATCTTTCTTCGGCAATCCTATTTTTTTTTCGGTTTTCAGCTTTTTTACGAGCTTATGGTGTTTACTTTGTACTGATTAGCATGATTTTCGGCCTGTATGGTCACATTATACTGTGGTTTGGTGGCGCCACTGACTGCACTGTACAGTCGAAGTTACAATAAAAGATATTTAGTTTATATCGTGCCGAGGCTTTATATGTGTAAATTTCAAGTGCAAGGTACGTCCTAAACTCAAGCAATGTACTTATAAGTTCTTCGATCATACGGGTGGAACGTTATCGCCACATAAAGTGCAATGTCATTTGCACGAATCCATATTTAGGCCGTATTTTCGTTTAAATGATCGCTACATATATCGTACTGTATAAATTCCGTATTCCGTCTAAACGTGGACTTAGTTTACGTCAATAGTTCCCAAAATAGATTACAACTGGACATATATAACGCAGCGTGGCAATAAAAAAAACGAATAGCAAAAGCCCTAGTAAAAATGTGTGCTCTATCAGTCGTATCGTGCATGGCGCCACTTTCGACCATAGTGATCCATGTGCTACTCTGCAACTATAATCGGTTTCCGATTTTCAAAAAATAAGGTTAAAAACATTTGACCGGAGGAAAATCGACCTTATGTGAACTTACCCTTCAGTTTTCGGCTTCGGTTTTCAATTTGCGCCCGCACATTCGGAAAAAGCCGCACTACGGCAGATTCAGCTTTTCGGCCGTATCGTCGAATGTTTTGAACCTTATTTTTTTGAAAATCGGAAACCGGTTATTTAGGCGCAGAGTGGCACATGGATTAATATGGTCGAGAGTGGTGCCATGCACGATACGACTGCTAGAGAGCGCACATTTCTTAATGAGCCTTCTGTTACTTGTTTTTATTATTGCCACGCTGTGTTATATTTGTCCAGTTGTAATCCATTTTGGTGAAGATTGACGTAAAATAAGTGCACGTTTAGACGGAATACGGAATTTATATTATACAGTATGATAAATGTAACATTTAAACGAAAATACAGCCTAAATATGGATTCGTGCAAATTACATTGTGCTTTATGTGGCAATAACATTCCACCTGTATGATCGGAGAACTTGTAAGGACATAACTTGAGTTTAGGACGTACTTTGCTCTTGTAATTTACACATATAAGGCCTCGGCACGATATAAACTAAATATCTTTTATCGTAACTTTGACTGTACAGCGCATGCAGTGGCGCAACCAAAGTATAATGTGACCATTCAGGGCGAAAACCACGATAATCAGTTCAACGTAAACACCATAAGTTCGGAAAAAAAACGAAAAACGAAAAAATAGAATTTCCGAAAACCGAAGAAAAATCGGCTTAATGTGAACGTACCCTTACCGTATTCCCGCACAACCAAAGGCATGGCACTATGACACTATCGGTAGAGGGAGAACAGCATTTCACTATACCTGGGTATAAGGGCAATGCCGTTATATTAAGGGGTAAAATTTCCGGGAATTTCCCTGTTTCACCCATGATGCAACTTTTTACCTCAATCCCAGAATTCATGTGTTCTATAACGCCCCTACTGGTAGGCCTACTCTATCAAACCATTCGTATACTGTGATCAAACAGTTATAATTCGAGCACTACCATGCGGAGATGTAAATCTTATACCGGTAAGGATTATTTTGTAATACAGTGAAAGCCTGTTAATTCGATCAAAGCATTCAGAAGGGATATTTTCTTATATAAAAAACGTTGCTTACCGGTAACCATCCTGATCGTATTTTGCAGCTCACTGCAGTTTGTATCAGGCAGCAGATACTGCTAAGTACCTTTAAAAGTTGAATTGCAAATCACTTCTTCCTAGATGACATTGTTTCTTATCAATACCGGTACTGTAATGTGAATTTGTAATAATTAAATGGGGGAAAAGTTAATTATGCTTTTTTTTATGAACTGGCATACCTCAGTTTATAATGGCATACCCCCGGTATATAGTGGCATGGAACAAAATGTGAAAAGAGATTTTTTGTTATTCCCGGGCTATAGTGCCATGCCGTTGGTTGCGCGGGAATACGGTAAGGATAAAAATATTAATTACTAGATATCTTATAGGGTTAGTTGACTTAGTTAATTGATGATCATAAGAAACTGTTTACAGCTGTATATAAACGAACTATATTTTAGTTAAAAAGCGTTATTAATATTGCAAATTTTGCAATTGCATATCAAAATTCAAAACATTTTTTTATCTACTTTTTGCATTCATTTAAATCGTAGTACCAATTGGTTGATGATTCAAATGCAATTGGAGGTTTGAAGGGGCATTTGTCCGAATCGCAAATATTCTCCATGTCCAAAAGGTCCAAATATTGTTTGATTTTATCGTCAATGGCTGTATCGTCACTTCGTCTTTGAAAATTCAGAGCTAATAATAGTTTCATTGGACAATCCCTGGGTTGTATGTTCATCTTTGGCTTCTTCGATATGCTACACTTGCCACAGAACTTCAAGGTTTTCAGATCACCTTTCATCGGAGTACTGCAGTTACCTTGGAACTCAACTTGTTTGTTTTGGATCCAATCCTGTAGCCATTGTAGACTGCAATCACAGTGAAATTCATTTCCTGAAAATATGGTATAATTTATACGCAAAAAATGTCTTTCTGGAAAACATAACATGTTCCTATTAAAAATGACTTTTTTGCACAAGAACTTTTTATTTCCTCATAAATCACTTTTCATTTTATTATATTTAAAAAAACTTTTTTCTGATACTGACGCTTAAACATTTTCCTAAAAATGAGCGCATTCTCCCCCCCCCTCGCTAACCTCCCCTCCTTACCATATATATGGCATTTGTTTGCAGACTGTACAAGTGGGGTATTGGCTTACTTAGCTGAATTGAATTAAATAATAAAATGACAAGTTTTCTATAATATAATAACACGTTTTCTATGTATAAAAATAAAAGGCTTTCCATAAAGGATTGATAAAAGTAATTTTTTCACAAAAGGACGTAATTCTTCTAAAAATCATTTTACAAAAAAGCCATTTTTTAATTATTTAAAAAAAATATTTATAACGATGTTTGCAATTTCCTTTACTATACTGTAATATTTCAAGTTTTACCTTCGAAATACAACTTCTCTATTTTGTGTAAAGAATCAAATATTCCATTTTCCAGCTTCTTCAGTTTGTTGTTAAAGATGGAGAGATATTTTAGGTTTGTCAATCCACGAAACGCATTTTTGTCCAGACTTACGATTTCGTTTTGATACAAGTATAATTTGGTTAAGTTGGTCAAACTTCGAAACGAATCTTCATCCAGTTTTTGGATTTTGTTATACATAAGGCTTAATTCCATTAAATTAGTTAATCCATTAAAAGCATCTTTGTTCAGGCTGTGTATTTGATTTTTGTGCAGCTCTAGCAAAGTTAAATTAGTTAAACCATGAAACGCATTTTTGTCCACCCTCTCGATGTTACTGTGAGCAATTGAGACCTGTGTCATTTTACCATTCTGCTGAAATCCATCGGCTAAGATACCCACGTTTTTAAGTTGAGATTGATATATATCCAATTTATGCAACGAGTCTCGCACGGAATTGATGATGTCATAGGGCATGGCCTTCGCTTCACATTCGTCGAAATGTAACCGGTACACATTGATGGACGCGAAAAAACTACTAGGTAACACGTCCAAATTGCATCGGTAAAAGTAGAAATATATCTGGCGACCCGAGTGTTGATATTTCCGAAAACTGATTATTGAAAGGTTTGCCTGAGCAGAACTTTTGATTCCTTCGCAGAAAAATAATATAGTAGCACTTTCTTCCCCATTTCGAGCAGCATACCAAAAAGAAGTTTTACGTCTTATAATCTCATCAAATTTGTTTTTTTCATATTGTGAGCAAAAAGGGTTTTCTTCCGTCGATGTGGTTCCAATTACAATGTTAATCGAGATAAGGCCAATAAGGCAGATTGCCCATCTCATAAATGGCTGCATTATCCAAAGAGCTGCAGTTATTCAAAGAGCAACTAATTTTAAAACTTCTTCCTGATGCGCTTCTGGCAACTGCTAAACTTCTGAAATGAAACCAAACTTAACTTATTTTTCAACTTTATATAACCTGACTTGTGTTGGTTTTTACGATGTTGTGGTAATTGACCAATGTGGTTAGAGTATCATATACTTGCTAATTAAGAAAGTCGTTTAATTCGATTTGCTTCATATCTGTTAAATTTTAAATCGCAATCTTCCACTTACAGTAGAACTCCAATTATCCGAAGTCCAATTATCCCAACTCCGACTATCCGAATCGCTTTCAGAAAATAAATTTTTTGGCACATACATGTACAATGTAGCCTACATGTACTGCGATTCGCATTGGCTGCCCGAAAACGGATCAATTAAGACAGTCAAACACCTTACTTTGACCGAGATGTTCAGCAAACATGACTTTCACTTACAATGTACATGCACTAATGTATACAGCACTGGTAAGTACATTTGCTATTTAACATGTAAAAGTGTTGCCTTTTCATTTAATTAATTAAAAATTCATACAATACCAAAAATAAGCTCTTTTTCCTTAAAATACATAATTTTTCGGAAAAAAATCTAATTATCCGAATGGGGTCCGGTCCCAATTGATTCGGATAATTGGAGTTCTACTGTACTTAATTCATAACTCTTTTGGTTTTAAATAGTAATTTTTTTTTGACTTAAGGAGGCTCGTGTCAACTGTAATAAATAAGGTCAAAGTTCATTTAATTAATTAAAACGGATACTGACAGCGTGCATGGAAACATTTAGATGCCAGGCATCCTATGGGTGAGGAGATTGGCTTTAAACTTCCTCTTATATTTTGACATTTAATATTAAGTTATATGTTGAGCATATGCTTTATAAATCCAAGATTGTTAATCGATGTAACGAATAAATGAAATTGCAATGTGGTTGAAACTTTCGGAGATCATGCTTAATAATTTTATATTACAATTGTCATTTGTTAATTTAAAATAACAAGGATTTAGTCATTAACTTCAAAGACAAATTGCCAGTTATTTACCAAATACATCGTAGTGTTTTATTTTGTTATTTTACTAAATAAAAATACACCTACAGTAAAACCTGTTCAAAGTGACTACCAAAAAACATGCTATGTTGGTCACTGTACACAGATGGTCACCATACAAAAAATGCCTGAATTAAATTAAGATAATGAGCATGTACATTGCACTTGATGTACGTGACTCATCCGCTATTTGGTCACTTTTTAAATTACATTGGCAATGTAAAAATTGCAAAAAGTAAACACACACTGGTTACTGTTCACAATAGACAGGTGCCACTGGTCACAATACAAAGAATTTTTATGAAGGCAATGTATACTAGAAAAAAAATGCCATAAAAAGTGGTCAACATAAACAAGTGGTCACCATTCAAAGGTGGTCATTTTTCCAGGTTTTACTTTATATTAAAATTATCTTAATTGTAAGTTTTGCAAACATCGACAAAAAACTCCATTACATTGGTATATTATAGTTTTCATATAACGTCAGAGGGTATTGTAGTCGTTTTAAAATGATTTTTGCCTGATTCTTCTAAAATTGTTTCTCTTCATCAGACAATATCCAATAATTTTGTTTTATTTTTTCACAGATGTGAGTATTTTCTACGAGTAAAACAACAAGATGTTTAGCGAGGAAGCATCTCTTTTTTTGGCTTTATATTTAGCTGCTTGATTAGGAGCAATCATATCTCATTGTAAGTCAGTTTAAGTTAAATGAATTTCTTAAATTTTATCAATTAAACGATTCATAATGCGTCCCTGACTGTCGTATGCTGCGTTGAATGATAGGTATAAGTATTAGATTAAGTTTTAAGGTTAAAAATATTTATTTTTATAAAATGATCGATGTGATATTTTATAGAATTAGAAAACTTTGTTAATGGATGATCCCAAAATCATTTTACAACTGAATATAAAAGAACTATATGTCAGAAAAAAAACCGCGTTTTTATGTTGGTTTGCAGATTTATTGATTGACTTCGTCAGTTTGAAATATAATGAAAGTAATCCAATTTAAATATGTTCCTGATGATTTTAATTTTAATTTGCAATCTTCAACTTAATTCATTAATAACTTTTTGGTTTTAATCAGCAATAAATTTGTATGAAAGAAGTTTTGCTTCCTCGTCTGTTTCTATGAATCAATTAATTTTTAAAACTAAAGATGCTCGTTTCCAATAGTTGAAATGAGCAAGGTCAAAGTTTTATTTAATAAATTAAAACTGATGTGGACAGTTTGGAAATTAATGTTCAGATGCTATGTATCTTATGGACCAGGAACTTTCTCTTATATTTTGATATTTCTTAATTAAGTTACGTTTTTAAGTTACGTAATTAAGATAACTTTTTTTCATGTGGCAGTTGGCTTTGGCAGCAGATAAGTGCAGCGCACTGCATCTAGGCCATGGTAACTCTTCCTATTCCTACACCATTAGAAATTCAACAATTAAAGAAGTGAAATCTCAATTGGACCTTGGCGTAACTTTTAGCAGTGACCTAAAATTTAGCATCCACTGCTCCCGGATTGCATTAAAGGCTCATAGGCAGGCCCATTTAATTCTTAAGTGCTTTCAATGTAGGGACGCCCATGCCCTATGGCAGGCCTTTGCCACATATGTTAGGCCTCTACTGGAGTTCTCCAGCGAGGTGTGGAGTCCATACCTTAGATCTGACATTGTTAAACTTGAGGCTGTGCAAAAACGGTTTACCAAGAGGCTGCAGGG
>JAQGBX010001440.1:0-24918 GCA_034698745.1 Megaphyllum sjaelandicum | reverse complement strand
CACTATGAGCGTATAGTAATATCACTATGAGCCTATAGTGATATCAGTAGTCCAAAAAACCACTATTCATAGTGATAATGATAGTGACCGTATACTGATCTTTCCACCAGGGTTGTTACATCACAATATGTTTTCATTGCGTACGTATTCAGATTGGTTGAACAATTAACAAAAAAGTAAAAATTCATGCATTCTATAAATATTACGTGTAATGTGGAAAAAATACGAGTACATGTAAATTATGCGCATTAATTCTCAGGAAATGTGGTTTCCGCATATTCATATCGAGTGTTACCCATCCTATAAGGATACGATCGCCGTGATGAACAGTTCCCTATGGCGAGACACCAAAACGCATTTTCTGGGTATTTTTGACGACATGAAATTGCTGATGGCAGACTGACAGCCTTATCATTGGTCAGTCTTGCCCTATCTGGAACTGAGCATCTAACATGCAGGAATTTCTTTGACATTGTCCGGATTGCGCGTTTTATTTCCTGAGTATTTTCCAGACAGTTGGCAATATAGGACCTGATATCCAAGAGCCATTTATTGAATTGTCGACCGGCATACATTTTTTCCCTTTCTTAATAAGATTTTTCTGGACATTTCGCGCGTATTTCCGAAAGCCAGTGCCGACCAAAAGCAACGTCACGCAGACACGAAACCGCCACTTGGTTTAATTACATTCCACTAAAAATAAAATCCAATAAACGGTACTCTCGCACCGCAGGACATAACCGGTGCAGCTCTGGGGCCTGCGGTTGACTTTTATATTTATTTTTGCGCATGCAGGCACGTGAACACATGGCCTTTACCTGGCAACATGGCCTCCCATCCTCTACGCGAGATCACAAGAAGCCCGAAGAGCTTTGTTCGTTGAACTCCCAAGTTGCTCACGATTAAGCGCACGTCTCTCGCACATTTTACTTTTCTAATCATGTTTTAGTAACAATTTCCCCGGGAGTTTCGCGGGCCTAACTTGCCTCTTAAATTCAGCGAGACATAAACATTCACCGATCTACCCTGTAGGGCTGACAAAAATGATCTCCAAATATTGCCATACTTTAGATGTCATAAACAAGACGGCGGCGTGGGTCAAGTACCTAAACATCATAAATACAGAAAACAAGCCCATTTTTAACATCATCCATATTTTAAGCTTTATTAGGGACGAATAAGCACCTATATATGGCATCTCATTCGCGAGGCTACCTCAAAAAGGTCGAAAACCGCATTCTCGCAGGCACATCCCAAGTTGTGCCAGGAAGAAGGATGAAACGGAACTGGTTAGACACGTAAATTAAGAGTTAATTAACTACTTAACATGACGAGATATTTACGCCTAATCTATATATAAAGAAGAGCTGTATCTCGGGATTATCTTTTAAAATAAATTTTAAATTCTAAAATTAAGAATTTTTCAGACATTATATGGCCTAGGGAAACCACTCGGAGAATGGATGAACTTCATATTCCATAAAAGTTGGTTATTATATACTCGAGCCATTAGCCCCATAAATTTAATATATACAATTACCATATAATAATGGGTTGGCATAAAGTGCAGCTAAATCAATTTCGCACAAATTGGATGATTTAGGTGAGCGAGCCTACTTAATTTCACGTCCGAACCGCGAGATTTTAATTGAAGAGAAAAAATGGACCGCCACTGCAGCATGTTGGCCACTCCCAATAAATTAAAACCTCGTTGCATTCATGAATTATTTAAGGAAAAGGTCAAAGAGTTCGCACGTTGCCTTCTACCTTTCAGAATTAAGGAAGTACCCCCCACATTTCCAAGCGCTAAAAATCCAGTACGCTACACGTTTCACGCGACTTGTTGAACTTAAGATACCAATCAGGGTACCGTACCGTGTAATTTCTATACGAGCCATCCCAAGAAGAATTTTTTTGTGGCCAGCTACCTACGATGAAGAATTAACCCACCTCAAAAGGCATTCTCGCGTTTGTAGGCATGCAAGAGTTAAGCTTGCCCAACCCCTAAGAAAAACACGAGTCGTCACCCGCAATTACATCCCCTTGAATTACATAATAATGCTACGTCAACCCTCATCGAGAGTCAAGTTTGAGCAAATGTTGGCAGCTTCGGGGCATGCGCAGTACGTCGAGGCTCATCCTTAAATAGGAAACATCTCAGCTTAAGTATTTGCACGTCGAATTTAAGAAGTCGGTTCAATCATAACCTAACAATTGCGCATGTCAAATTTCCTGATTGCCTCCTTCTTCAATAGCAATTTGCGATACAACCTCAATCGCAAAATGCAACTCATGTATAAGCAATAAAAGTAAACACACGTCAATGGATTAGTCAAGGGGGTGCGTAGTGAGATAGATACGAAGCCATTCTACGCTCATAATGGGACAACTTGCGCGTGTACCGCATCACTTAATTTTCCATAAAACGCAGAATCGACTTTTTCCACAACCGAATCATGTCGTGATGCGCATTAAGAGAATCCACAGCAAACTGCGTGCAGCCATTGCCCCAAAAATCCATCTTACACACCCGGTTATATTTAAAGAACGAAACGGAACTCGTTAAATGGAGTATCTGGAAAAGATTGACACATGCTTATAGTTTGGACAGTTGGACATGACTCGAAGGAAAGTTAATGTGCACCGAAAAAGATGGACACCTGTCTACCTCGGTCATATGGACGCAATCGTCGTGCTGCAACACGGATTTACAGTATTTAACACGGCAGAGGTAAATCTTCGTGTGGCAAAGAGCAAAAAAGCAAAACAGAAAATTTATGTCCGCGGCAGTGATACCCGATATGATTTTTAAGGGGTAGGCCTACTGTGCTTATGCCTGTAGATAACTTGCATGTGACGACACGCAGCTCGTGGGCGTGGCTAATATGACTCGGTTTACATTGTGGGCGTGTTGTGGGGTACATGAATATGAGAATCGAAGCGCTGATAGGGAGCATCATTCTGAAAACTAAGAAAATGCCCCATTAGATACTATCACTTACCCATGAATAGATTTTTTTATCCGAAAGTAAATATTTTGATGCTGTTTTGCCGCTGCATACCAAAAATTGTGCGAATTTTCTCGTTAATTTCTAAATAAATAATGAAATAAAAAAATAATGCAAAGTGATATATCGAACGAATGCTTTCGTTCGTTTGGGGATTTTTAAGTCGTCCAATTTCTGCACACGAGGGCTAAACACCAACGCCAGTGTCACCTATACCTGTGAATTTTGTGGATTGCCACCCCTCAAGAAGGATCGTTAACGAGCAGAGATCAAACGGGATCTACACGGGACCTCGGTTTAAAACTCATCCGAAAGAGCCGCCACTTAAGAGAATTGCGCACATCCTTAAAATTGCTCACAGACCTCGACTGGGGAGCGAACCCTGCTAGTTAGGATCGAGAGGCAAGCGCGCAAACCTATATCGGCCATAATTAAGAAGTACCCCAACTTGTCCGATCTAGGCGGAGCCAGCACGCGTCGTCTGCTTGTGAAAATTATCTATACGAAAGAAGGCCAGCACCTAGAAATATGTTAACAACATTTATTTACCGCTTGGTTAATTATGAAAAATGCTTTACTTAGCACGCGAGTATAATTGGGGAAACTAGCCTTCAATACGTACAGTAAAACGGACGTCCGATTTGCTAGAAATCATACTTCCTTTTCACCCAAGGATAAACACGGAGCATTTTCGAATGTCGTGCGGTTGACATCGAGAAGAAGGTAGAAAACACGCACTCGTAAATTGAACCGATCGAATTAGCTATATCGCGCCGTAATTATACTGTATATGTTCTCGGATGAGATTATGGCAAACACCGAGTGTCTATATCAACATTGACGGCAATGAAAACAGACGTTTGAAGAAATCTTCTATGAATTCTGATATGATGCGAAAAGTGAAACCAACTGTGTACACCACACACTGGCGTCCCCGTGGTACGGATCTGCTTCGAGCGTACGCAATGGCTTCCTTCCTCCTTGTAGCGTGAACTTACATTATATTGACTTAAATTACTCGGCTCCATTTAAATCGTGCACACTGGAGCATTAAAAGCCAGGGCTAGCGAACAGCTTTCGTATAGGAATAAGAAGAGGCAGTTATCTAAAACTACAATACGCGCATCGACGTGAAACTAATTGATCACAGTGCGATAATATTATACTAACGATACAAGTACTAAAAGAAACAATCAACTATCGGGGATTTGCCTACTTCAACGCAGAGAAAGTGCAGCGGGGAACCAACTATTCCACGTTTAGACTTCCGATCATCTAACAGGAGGTTATTACCACAATTATTCGACGCTTTGCACCTCGATCGACAACTTACGCGGGTAAATAACGCGCTGCGTTGTTAGGGTACATTTCAGCTAATTAAAAGGGGAAAGATCCTTAAGCACGTATCGAATTTAACAATGTTTAAGAAGCTACATAAAAAAAAAAACTAGAATAAGTTAGAATGAAGCTCGTCGGGAAAAAAACTAAATGGGTTTAATTACGATGGAACGGTAGCAATGCATCATCCTTGTAAGGAAAAATACCAATTAAGAGAAAAATCGTAGAAAATATAGAAGAACGAAGCAAAAACGACGCAAATTCTTATTTAGAAATTATCTTCCTCACCAATGGTCGAGGCTCGAGCAATTGAAGGCGTAATTTCCGTCAAATAAGATTAACGGCTGATTAAGAAGTTGGGCCAATAACAAACAGACTGTTTTACACGTTTGCATGTAATACGAATGCGTTTCTCAGTATTTATAAACGTGCGCATCCTCATTATTGCAAATAATTAATTTGCAAAGTAAAATTGCGTTAGATTTTGACTTAGTCATTAGCCCGTAATTTAATGATTTAGTGATAGGGAACAGTTCTTTCTTTTATTCGGCGTGTACAATAACTGTATGCAAAGGTTTTTGAAAGAAGTTTAGTCGAAATGACTATAGATGAAGTAGACAATGTATAGTAAAGGAGACGATCGAGCGTATAGCCATATACAATACCGTATATACATGTAGCATATAGGCTATACTTATTCATCAAACCTGTTGTAGTGAGAACTACTTCTCGGAACAAGGCATCTGCCAACAAAAATGTCGAGGATTAAAAAAGCGCAACAAAAGAGACGACCAGATCCATAATTTCTCTAAGTGCAAAAATTCTTTCGTGGTATAATTTCCCCGTTCAACAGCAATAACAATAAAGAAAACGGCTCGAGAAGTGCACGGGGTTGAAGTAAGAGATAAAAGGAAAAATTATTCCCTTCATTTTTTCCCCAGAAAAGGTGAATTAAATGAAGACAAAGCAAGAGCTTAAGCGGACGTCCACCCAGCAGGGCAACTTCGTGAGAAATAATATTCATAATTAATGGCATGTCTACGTGGTTGCCAACTGAAACAAAAGCGAATGGTTCAGCGACACCTACTGAGAATCCGCAACAAAAACAGGTATGAAAGGATGGCGATAAAGTAAATGAATGGCAAAACAGCCCTGTTCATACATTGCAGAAAACTATGCACCACAGCCAGAGAGAAAGTGAGTTTCATTGCTTTTTTTTTTACAAGTGCATCTGTCTTGGCCGGCATCTTTCTTTGAAACGTCCCGTCTTGTTTTTATACCATCAAACATTAATTAAGCAAATTACTTCCTCAGCAGGAATGCTACTTACATGCTTAATTCGGTACTCAATTCAGATAATGAATCAAGCGCACTGATGCACTCCTCGTCTTCGAAAATGATTGCAATAACATTACGAGAGGATAATTGATACCAGATTAAATATAGTTGCAGGGAAGCAAAAAAAATTGCAATTATAGCACTCCTAAATGCAATTATCGTTACAATGGACCTGTTTTTGACTGGATGGAAATTGGAGCGAAACAATCACGCGCGTTCAAAGTTGGATCAACTTCAAGGAGAATCGTTGTCACAAACATTTACGACAATTCGTTCGTTCTTAAAACTTTCTTCGTGCGGAGGCTCTATTCAATTATTTAAGCAGAGATAGGGTTGACAATTTGGGAAGAGATCATTGTCAGAGACACGGATCAATATTTCATAAATGTATCTCGCCTGGAAGACACTGACAAATGACTAGGAGTTACTTTTTTCTTCTCTGGAAATAAGGCAGCGAACACACGACTAAAGAAAATGTTAGTCACAGAAACGACAAATCAACACTATCAGTCCAAGAAGTAGGCTTAAGAATGATGTACACGCGCGTCCTTTTTATATTTCATATGATGAATATGATGGGTGTGTAACACTGACAGTCAAAGGCTCCGATAATCCTTTTAACTTTCAGCTTTACTGCGTGTATACTGTTTGTAGAAGTCAGGGAGACTCGCGCGGTAAATGCAACTTGGCGCTTGCACAGATAGGGCCAAAATGTGTCGCCCAACGACATTATTATGTTTAGTAAATTTAAGCCACTTCGAACCAAATAATCCTCATTCAAAAAAGTTACTCGAAGAGCCGCCATATAGCGTTTATTCGATTTTCTGCCCACAAGTCAATTTGGAGGAACGCTTGATTCATGCATATACGCGCAAACTTACACGTTGTAAGTTATGAAGCATTCTTGCCTTTCATAGGTGCAGTATGGAGTTAAGTATTTTTAAGAATGAAAAATTGATAATCATTAGCCAAGCCCCAATGGAAAATGGATTTGCGAGAGATATAATTGGAATTAAGGTCACACACATGACGTGGTCGTGCCAAACTCGGAGGAGCATTAAAACAGCACTTTCATTAAGACCGCTTATCTTAACAAAGCAGTCGCCAAATTAATTTATTCACAACACAGCCGTTCGTATAGTCCACAAAAGAGGGATGTTGTAAAGTACGAGCCAATAAATGACGGGAGTGTGGCCCATATTCTTAATTGAAGAAACGGATCAATTAGCGAAATTAAACTGGGCATAAGTGCAGCGAATTCTGATGAGTTTTTGTTATCTATTGATCATAACGAGAGCATGGTAAAAAATTTATCCCAAACACTAATGGGAACATCATTATATTTAATGAAAAATATGGAAATCTCTGACGAAGACAACGGCTAATGAAATTTCAGACGAAAAAAACAAACTGAAGAAACATTATAAGGGAGATTTTAGCTGAGACCTAACAACGTATCATCATTAAAGATAGGTGTTGTCGTTTTATAAAGAATGGCTAATTTCGAGAGTTAACTTGAAAGTTCGGCGTGAAATACGGGTTTGTTGTCTGAAATTAATAACGGGTTAATATGGAATCATCGATGCCGATATTAAAAAGCGCAGTGAAAATGTTAACGGGCCCATATTTCAGTTGTACTTTGTTCAAACCTTCGTTCAATGACCAGTGCCACTCATGTGTTGCGTTAATCAGTTATATCAACGGCTTATTAAGTTGCTCTTAAATGCGATGACATGAAATTATAAATATAAAAATTTCGCACACTGCGGTCACATTTAAAAGACGTGTGGTATGTGTCCAATAGTGCATGCTTACACACGACCATGGTGCATACAAGAGGGGCGACAACATTGTGTCGTAGCATATCAATTTCAAATTTGATTAAGAATATTAACATATCCATGCGAGTACAGGAATGTTAAAAAGAGGGAAATTATTCAAACGAAACAGCAGCCCTGAACAAGCACTTACGATGGGGGAACAGGCAAAAAATACAAATAGTGAGGCGCCCGTGACGTACAAATAACAAGTAAAAACAAGTCTTCAACCTATATTACCAAGCATACTGCATGCAGAGATAAGAAAACCAGCAGATAAATGTCCTGAAAATTCTTACAAAATGACTCAGTATATGGCTTTTTTTTTTGAAAATTTGGTGGAAAATGCTTTTCGCGTGCATGTCACTATATAGATATGCCAAATGGATGTATAAAATAAATATACAACATATGCAGGGTGCTAATAAAACCAGCATGAATTTACGCGTGAAACTCATTTCATGAAATATGAAACTGCGAAGTTGCTGTAGGGTTGCTTGTATACAACAAAAATTTGTAGATGAAAGTTGCTAAATTATGGCTTTAGAGCATAAAAACAAATGATTTACTGCATAAAATTGTTCACGGTGTTAAAATATTTTTAAATTAAAGGATACTGCTCCCGAATTGCTGGGAAATTTATTTACTACTTATTAATTAGAAATGCGTTAAGAGTAAATAATTTTAAAATAGTTTTTCAACAATTACATGTATTTTATGAACACTGCATACGCATTTCAAAACATTTTTGTTGAAATATTTCATTATTCGAGATGTATTTCAATTGAGTTAAAAGTACAATATGCGTGTATTTAAAGTATAAAAACAGACTACGGGATCCGTGTCATCTCTGACGAAGAGAATGTATAACATCGTGATATATCACCAAAACCAAGATGGTTGGAAACTACATTTAGGTACAAACAACGCGAACTCGACAATGACGAATGTTGATAAACAGCTCGTCATGGCTGCAGATTTTTATCATGTTTTTGGAGGACAGATGCTGAAGAAAAAAAAATTAAATCAAACATCACACATGCGGGCCAACATGCATGAGCAGTCCAATATGTTTCATAGATCATTCACTTAGCGGAAAATCGTGTCCCGATATTTTCTTCCGACTTTTTTTTGGCCATGATTTTTTTCTTCTATTCTGTATCTCTTACTGCCTTGATGGAGATGATTTTACAGTGGATATGGTAGCCATCAATTCATCTCAGTCAATAGCGACTGAATGGACACGGCCAACAAAAAGGACGCGTGTATTTTCAGGGTGCGCAAATATAGAAACACAGGCGGACAGCGTTGGCCGATCTATTGATCTCATCTTTCAAGAATGGTTACTCTACAATTTTCTCGGTGTGCCCAGACGGAAATGCGTACGAGTGTCACACACACATCCATTGTTTGCCTTTTATTCTTGACAAGAAAATCGCTCCGTACGAACGACAAATGGGACCAAAAAAATGGCCTATGATCCTCTCTCCTCCACGGCAAAAGAGCCATTCTTTGCTTTTACTCTTGCCTGAAGAGCTTGTTTTGCCTGTTAGGGCTTACACAGAAAATCGTTTAAATCAAATGAGGCCGGTTGGATCACAAATCATTTCATGTTTGCTGTTTCTATAATTTAATAGCTAGAGCCAATGAGGAAAACGAGCTTTCCGGAAACTCGCATTACGGAGGCTTTTATTTCGAATAAACATTTAAAAGTTTTTCATCTGTGTTTATTCAGCCGTTCGCTTTCATCCGGCCACGAGTTTTGTTCTCGCACAAAGCCGGGCTTGTGGACAAAACAATATAAGCTTTTATCAATGACCAAGTAGAAAATCTTCGTCAAAACAAATCAGACGCGGGTTTAGAAACCGAACCATTATATATATATGTACATCTTTATCAACTGCTTTTCATGTTTACGAGTTTCATCAACTAACCAAAAGAATAAATACGGAAATTGCGTTTTAAATGATTAAGGACGTTGTGATTAAGTGATCATTGTCAACGTATATCAGATATTTCATCTTCAGGATCAAGTCGAACAACGAGCGGGTTTTCATAGCTCCAGGAAACAAGTATTGAAAACATGGTCGAAGATGATCGGGTGATGATACCAATTTGTAAACTACAGGCATAAGTTCTCCGATTTAATTTTTTTTCTTTTTTAGAAATTAAGCATTTGTTACAATTTTGCGCGTGCCGCTGTTTGCAGTTTTAGGACCCTCCCATACTCATGTTGACGGGCGTTTTTTTCAAAGGAATTCTACATAATTAACAATACATGTTTTTTTTTAAGTTATAAATGTAATCTTTACACCAAAAATGGAATCAATTAAGGTGCCTTATTGTAGTGTTTTTAACTGATAACATACAGAACTTTGAAAATTTGATCAAAAACCAGACCGCGCATAGTCGGCAAAAATAATTATGTTTGAGACTTGAGATAAAACACGCCAACATGTGGGACAAACGTGTATTTGAAGAAAAAAGGCTATTATTTCTTTTTGAGGAAATCCATTCGTTTTTTGAGAAAATCCATTCATAGTCACCGTGCACGCGTTTAGTTGCACCCATGCAGAGCTTTTCTGGAAACCATATGTAGGGTAATTTGCGTGCACACAGGCTTGATATACTGTGTATAATAATAACAGTTTTAGGACAAAAATGACATGTGTTATGTCAGTCTGTTCAATAATTGCAAAGTAAATTTCATTCAGGATCGCATGTATAGGCCTACATTGTGCGACCAAGCCACAAATAACATTAATTTTCAGTTGCCACTCACAATTCCCTCCATGGGAAAATTCTGTAAACATTTACGCATATTACTGAAGTTTAATTTGAGGCACTGTAATCTGGAACAGTTTAATGCATATATAGCGGATGGTGCTTTCTTTGTTGCCTAAAAATTCAAATAGCGAAGTAGCCTATAGATCCCACTAAGTGCCACTTTTACATGGTAAATCGCAAAACATACGTGCACGTTTTAACAAATCGAAAATATCTCAATATTTTAGCAAATAGATGAGGGTCATACCATTTAAGTCATACAAATACTAAAAGTTCCCTAGTTTTTATACGCTCATCAAGAGGTCGGTTACTTGTGTTACATGTTCTTTCTGCAAAAAGCAAGTTTTTTCTAAGTTCGATGCTCACTCGGTTAAAATAAATGAACCAAATTTTTTTTTTAAATGTTTATCTTAAAGTAGATAAGCGTATAGTTTCAGTTTGACATAAGACAAAACGTATCTTAAGAGACAGAAAAATTTATCAAACAACAGCAATATCAAAAATTCATTAGTGCGAAACTATAGAAGAAAGCTATTTTTGTCACACGACTTAGTTTGAAAGAAACGTGCGTATAGAATGCGAATGCTCTATATAAATAATTTAACTTCCAGGCATTACTTTTTGACAAAAGAACAAGGAAATAGATGTATGCTAATTTTGTTCTGTGATGCTACCGGCCTGATTTTCTAAAAACAAAAGAGATTACAAGTCACGGAAAACGTCGACAGAGTATCAATCGACCCACGTTCAAATCTAAATAAAAATAGTATTGTACGTGGTATTTTCTATGAAAGTACTGTATACACTTGTACATGTACTGTATATGTACGAACATCTGTACGAAAATTTAGCTTGAAAATTGCTGAAGCTCAATGAGATCGATATAAAAAACGAAAATTACGAAATCAAAGGGGGCCAACAGACAAATTTCAAACTTTAAACCTTTCCGCATATAGCCACATTCATCAATATTAATTTATTTACGTGTTGCAATGTCAGCAGTAACATTCTAGTCACGTATATATGTCGTATAGCATTATCGGACTTTATTATTTTACAAAAAACCATCAAACAAGCTCAAGAATTTGAATAAAAATCGCTACTGAAATCAAATACTGTATACGATACAAAGGAAAATTCGCACCGTCCGTGGGCCGTGGCTCAAAGTCGTTAAGTTATTTTTTACTCAACGAATAGTACTATCTTTCAAAATATTTTAAAATTATGCATCCTATCGCGGATGAGCTAAACAGTAAACAGCGCGAAGCACTGTATTTTTAGCATTTAGATTTCTAAAGTGAGATTCTGTCCCGACCTCTAGAGAATTTATTTATCTCGTACAAGTAGCAGAAGATAGGAAATACCGAAAAAACATAAAAGCGAACTATGCGTGGTTTGCCGACTCTTTGCAGAGATGTTTCAAATGCTTTCCGTATTTGCATATACATGTATAATGTATATGTACAGTATTCCTAATGCGTTAAAAACAAAAATCTTGGAGCAAGTATATATAGCGTGGGTTAATCATATGAAACCCGTGATCGACACACATGTGCGCTAAAAATTACATGAACTGATTCCAATTTCCAATGGCATGTATAATATGTGAAAATATTTAACATTTCCATTATAAAAAACGGATGAAATAATTTACCTAAATTTTTTATGGATAGTTACTTTTGTTTCAGCAGTATTCGCAGTTGTTCCCCCCACAGATACGGGCAAAAGTAGGCTACCTCTTTGGCTCCCATAAGATGCTTAAGTGGCCAACAAAAGGCGATTGTAATGAAAGCTGGCCATTTTTATGAGCATATGGCGGCCATCTGAATGTTGGTGAAAACATAAAACACGTCACCGCTAAACGCATTTCTAATCCGTCGCTGCGATATTCAGGCGCAAATGTGATAAATGCTATCTAATTAAGGAATGGACTTTGACTCAACCGAAGTGATGTTAAACGCAGGTATCATCCATCTAGCGCTTCAGGAGCCCGCGAAAATGGCGTAAGAGATTATTAACCCACGTCGCCTGGAAAATAAGCTAAAGGCACGTTGCTTCAGGAAGCACTTATTCGTTATGCGCATATGGGTATAGCGAGCGTGTAATTAGAGATTATGGGAAAGAATTCAGAGTCGTTGTGCATGGCTTCTCACGAATAAACACACTAACGTTTTACCGAGCGCCACATTAGCTCCAAACATGCCCTCCCACATGATAACGACAACCCGAACACGAAGCTTAACTTAAGCGGGTTTGTTAAAAAAAAGGTTGACCATATTCTGTAAGTAACCTGAAATGCGTATATAGCAGTATAAAACTGCCATTCACGAGTATAAATTTCATCCATAGATGCCATTTTCCCTGCATGGCCACGTTCAGCGAAGCAAGCCCATTTCGAAACTGCTAATTTTCCAGTCTTAACTCCGAGATCATTTTTCTTCTTTGATGTATTGGCGAGTAGACATAGGTCAGCGCTGACGTGCATGCGTAATGACTACAAATGATGCTGCCGATGAAACCAAATACGATGGAGCCATCCAGTAAGTTTAGACGAGGCTTTAAAGGCAATGGCAAACAAGAAAGCCGAGCTCTGGAGAGCAAACATCGCATCTGCCAATACGGTTGAATCCACTCCCCAAGATTCTCAGATTTTCGACGATAATATCAGTATTTGCCAACATCGTGATAAATCATTTCTACGTTAACACAAATGACTGCGAAGGGTCTGGTCATTTCAGCGTTTCAAACGACATTTCTTGCAGGTTTCCATCCCATAAATCCCAGAAAGCGTGGCTCCTTTATAAAACAGCCATCAGAGTTGACTTTTAAAGACGAACGCCTCGGTTGATGCCTGCTGAATGCAAATATTAACCCAAATCATGGGAAGGGAAGAAGGCGTGCTTTCAGCCAACAAAGTTCGGATAAGGGGCACTTTTCAAACAATGGATATTGACGGGGTTCTCGGATTACGCGATTACATTAACGTGTAACGTCCCCAACCATCAGAAAACATCAAAACGCAGTTTACATTTTTTTTGTTAAAAAACAAAAAAATATTGATTTAGGCAAAACATTAACGAAACAACGGTAGGGCTGTGCGTTGCTGGATAAATACATAGTACATTCCTAGCTCACAATTTTAAGCGGACATCCAGTAGAAATTTAGTTCGACGTTAAACTTTTCTTTCGGTTTTAAGTGTACAACGTTCGTTCTGGACTATAGCGTCTCTGTGTAGGAAAGTTTCCTAGAAAAGGCAGTCGCTCTCGCCATTCGTAGCAGCCATCATCCCGTGGCAGCCACTCTCTTCACTCCTTGTCGCCTTATACATTTTAAGACCGCAAATGCATTCAGTTGAAGAGTTGCACGTTTAGGAGTAAATGCCCTCGCCTACGTGCTATTTACCATCATGCATCGCATTTTGTCACACGGATGTTTGCGAGCCGAGCTTCACCTAGCTAAAGGGAAACGAAAATCAATACTAACTATTGTTAGATGAGAACAGAGTAGTCTCACATTGATTTTTTGCCAACTGATCATTCATTCGCCCTTCCCGCATATCGTCTGCCACCCCATCCTGTACTTAACTGGCACGTGCATATTATCGTAGGAAACCATAAACGCGACGCGGTCATAGCGAGCGCCGTAAGATATGATGTTTGTCATAGTTATGCGCGCATGGGCACCACGAAAATCTCAACGCGAGCTTTTCTTCGCACCGACGTCACATATCGACGTTTTGCTAGACGCAATGGATCCACCGGCCCATAAACGTTGTGTCGTTGTGAAATATTAGTTCGCTGGGCAGGTATACCCCAATGCGCATGCGCGCAGCTATTTGTAAATACGTTTGCATGGGGTGGTTTAACGATGTCATATTTGCTCGCAAATATCAAATATAAATACGTGCGAAGAAATTTCAGGTCCCAACAAAATAGTTATCGCATCATCAATAATCAATCCGCATCAAACCGCTTTGCAGCTTCAGAAGTCTGCCAGCACTCAAAATTAAGAGCCTGCTATAGGAGCTATAGTCAAAGATCTGATCGTCTATATTTACTCAGTTCCTTACAAAAAAAAATGCATCGATCTGGATATTCTTACAGACAGTGATGCGCTCGGATCAAGTTCCATCCTCGATCACATATTCGTTATGACGTTGAAGAAACTGAACTGCAACGGAAATTGATAAGTTGGCAGTCGCTTATATAGGCCTACGTTCATATCTGCTAAACGAAAGGATACCGAGACTCAAACCTGCCCACGTACACAAACGAATTTCAACTACGAAAAGCCATCCCTTTTTCGATAAATATGTTAGATTCGAGGTTATAAATACGCTATTTTCACGTTCGTTCACCACCACGAGTCGTCACGATATATATGCACATGCATACGATGATGCACTCCACAGGGTTTTGATAGCGTTCGGAGCTACAATCTCGAGCGAACGTAGTCTTTCGGACTAGCTCGCTTTGAAAACCGACATCTTTAAATGTATAATCATCCATTAGATGGAGCATCATTAAATTAAAGTGTAATTAATAGCTCAATATGCCATCATTCGTTGATTTACTTTATAAATTATGAATATAGTCAGCGAGATTCCTCGTTTATTTTACGCCACGGTTATAATTTGACGAAAATTGAATGTTTGCCCACTGCTTCTGCACAGTAGATGTTACGCCAACTTAAAGTGAAGTACTAGCCAATTACGAATATCACTCGGAGGCATGTGCTCTTAAGTGGCATGAAGAAATTATTCTCTCGGTGCTTATTTATTTTCGGGCTATTTATCATTTTCTCATTGATTTTCACGCACGAGTGGGTATATTCATAATTCTATTAAACCGCACTTTTACACTGGCCTGAATGCACGCTAGCAATAGGCAAATGCCTTCGGGGCATCACCGGAGCTAGTAGGTCTACAGCGAGCCAAATTTTCGAGTGTTTTCCAAATAAAAGAGTAAAGCGGATCGAACAAGATATTGCACTCGCCCAAACCCTTTATATAAACAAGCTGAATTCGTCACCGCAGTTTTCCATAGACTCGGACTCTCGAGAGATTTTCAATTTTAAGACATTGCAAATCATGCGACGCTCATTTTCAGCATGCTCATGTAATGTAGTTCTGCCGGAAATGGCAGCCACAAGACGCACATTATGTACGTGAAATACAACACACGTAAACGTAACTTCGCAGGGATAATAAGTACGATAAATGTTCACTCAAAAGCATTTGCGAATATAGTTATCGAGTTTTCTCTTCAACGAAGTTCCATTTTTTAAAGACAAATGCATTACTTTAAATGATTCGTACATGGATTTTTGATTACGAACAACGTGTTGTTAACGAAGATGAACATCGAGACATTTCCATTTTCCAACATTGAAATAACAGTTAAAGAACTACATGTACAGACATTTTCATCACATCAGGTTATCTGCTCCATTCACATTTTGCGGTTGTTGGCCTTAGCAATTTTGCAACTTCGTACTGTACTTCATGAGCCGGAATGTATGCGAATAACAGAACTAACTAACTCCGACACAAACTAAATCTCGAATTGCTAAACGAACGTTTCGCATTTTAAATCCAATTTAGATTCAAAAATCCTTTTTCATTCCGAGAGGTGCAATTTGTCTCAGACTATCATCGAGGCGATTACAAAGAAACCACGTGTGGCGCTACATATTTCAGAAACTTGGCTCGTTGGTGCTACGGCTAGGTCGTTGCACCCTTCGCTGTACACGTTAGCGTTTACACGGCGCATGCGCATTCAGCGTTTTATACCGGTAATACATAACGTATAGCAGAGCGAACGGAGAGAATAATTTGCTCCTGCTAGAGCCAATTATGAATAAATCTCGCAGGAGCTTTTAAAAACAATCGTCGAACCGCCGTTTCCTGTTGCGAAAATCACGGGGGACAACCGAAGGCGACATTTGTTAACAAATATTCGCTTATTTTCCCTCTTTAGCAAGTGGTTGGATGTCCGGGGGGAGAACTTGGGAACTATTAGCGGTCCAACGTTGCCAGCTTTCCGAATGACTATTTTGATGAGAATTCGCTGCATCAGACGCTCACCGTTTATTAATGGCGCTGGTTTTAATTAACTCTCCGGCGGCAATTGCAATGTCAGCGAAGAAGAAACGCAGCTTTCCAGCTTCATTAACTGCACAGAAATATGCCATTGCAATTACCGGGAAATCAATACGTTCAGTTTTTAATTATTCGGATGGCGAACATCTTCAAATCCGCGACGTTCGCTTATTACTGTACGTCGCGCAATCACCGACAACTCAAGCTGGATGCGCCAGCTACTAAACAATGTCAAATTTCCGTCCATGATAAAATTAAGAGGATTTTTTTAAAACTGTTTATGGATATCGGTTCGAGTTTGCTTAATCGAGCATCAGCTTTCTTTGATTTCTCGAACTGCTTGCATGGCGAGAGGTAATTAATCCTTCTGGTAAAATCGATTGAATATTTAATAGTTGAACAGGCTAGATTTTGGGCAAATTATAAATGCGAAGAAAGTTTAATTTGTTTGCGTCAATGTTGACATGCATGTTGAAAACAATTCAGTTAAGCAAACTTCCTGCATGGTTGCTGCTTTTCTGTTATCCCGTAAGCTTATATGCATTGCATCTGATAAATGGATCAATATATAGCCATCATGCTATATAGTTGAACTCTTCAGTCACGAAGTAATACCAAAATTTGTAAAGCAAAGCGGATCAAACTAGAGAACATTTGGCGAAAATACGAGATCGTATCTTCGACCCGACATTTCATCCGTTGGTTAATTTGCAGGTCATCTAGTCAATGTAAAGCCAGCCATACACGAGGAAAATTATATCTGGAAATTCGGCATGTTCAAAAAATTTTTTTTAGAATGTGAATTTCAAAAAATGAAATGTTTTAATTTGTAAATTATAAAAACATAAATGAAGTCCAATTACTTTCAGTTTAAAATTTTCCTTTTTCAAAGGGGCACATGCTCCTCCATGATGACTATGGCAGAAACCATTATACTGGATGGTGCGTGATGTGGTGTAAAAATCAGACTATTTGCTAGGTAGGAACTATGTTTAGTATTGTGTGTTGTAAATTTGCAAAGTTTCCAAGTATGGCTACCCCCCGTTTAATTTGTTTTGTTAATTTCGCGTGTAATTTCGTCATTTCACTCCTCACTCTTTTGTTAGCTTGGCATTAGGCCTATTTTCGGTTATGTTTTAATTCTTTTCGATCCTAATCTAATTTATACCCCAATTTTAACGTATTGTGTGCATTTACATGTCGGTTATTGTAATTCTATACTGTAATTCGCATTATAATGTATATCTTTATTTGAATATAGAGTGCTTGAATAAAGGGACATGGTCCCGAAACGTAGCAAAGAGAAAAACATTGCTGTATGGTCGTTGCTGTCATCGAGGTTTTTTAATCTGCATGTTCATTATATTTTTTTTCCATCACCTTGTAAAACAAGCGTGTAATCAAACTAAATCAATTTCAAGTGCATAATTTGGAAAAATCAGGTTTAACCATTATACAAGGTTGCTACCGAAATTTGCCATCTAATTTCACAGACTTTCCTTGACATAAATGAGCCATTTTTCGATAAAAATTTCGAAAATTGGTATTCGGGAAAACGTGATCAATTTTTTTTCAATTTGTTCTCGGGAACACTTGGAAAATGTTGCAAATTAAAAACTGGGGGAAACTTTGAAAATTTTGCAAACTTGTATTTAAGAAAACATGGAAAATTTTGCAAATTTCTCCTCGGTAACTGTTGAAAATACTGCGAATTTGTCCTTGAAAAAACGTGGAAAGTTTTGCAAATTGTTACTTGCTAAAATTTAAAAAATTTTGAAAATTTGTCCTAGGAAAAACAGAAAATTCTAAAAATTCGTATTTGGGGAAAACGTGGATAATTTTGAAGCATGAACTGGATAACTCTAAAATACATTTAAAATGACGTCACGCTGCACCCTCAAAAGTCAGTAGATCGACAGTTAAAATGATACTATACTTTTTTGGAATCTCCATAAATTCAAGATTTGGAACTTGAAAATTTGTATTCGGAAAAACGTAGAAAATATTTAAAAACAATAGCATTTACCGACAAGAACAATTTCACCCCTTTTTGCCCAAATCAAATTCCCCGCCCAAAAAAAGACAAGTCAGTGATCAAAAATTTCCCACTTGCTGAAATATCGCAAAATGTTTAAAAATCTATGGCAACCAGCGCAGCTTGCACGTACTATATAGAACTTCAAAGAAAGGGAGGAAGTAGCTTTGATGCCCCCCTCTTTGATACATCGAAAATTCGCACTTCCTTGATACAAACCACAAACTACACCACCAATCGCTTAAATCAGCAATTTCCCATGACTCTTCCTGGCTTTCCAGGACGGTAGCACCCTGTACTGTGTTCATGCGGGCCTACAAGCATGCAGGCCTACGTGGACACAATAAATGACATTTGCCGACTTTTATAGTATAATAAAGTTCCACATTTTAACAATTTACTTTCGTATTATAGAGTTTTCATTAATGTCTTCTAAAGGAAACGAAAGGCAATCTAATAAGGTTACGGTAAGTATTTGCAAACATATCCATAAGGGCAATTTTGCGAAGAATTTGGGCAATATTTCCAAGGCCAGAACAAATGCTGAAGAGCCATAAGTAACAATTTAAATTGTGCAGTTGGTTAGTTGTGAATTTTTAACGCTTTTTTGCCTATTTCTGCACAGGGGATGTGTCAACTTCACCTTGATGGAAATTGTCAATACGAAGGCGAAATTCCACCCATTAAGAGGAATCTTTACCGTGCAGAGATCAAACGGATCTATAAGGAATCTCAGTTTAAGCTCTCTGATGTTCGTTTTCAAAACGGACATTTTCTCAAGAAATGTTCTTTACCAGTTGACCTACATGTCAACTGAAAGGAGATGAGTTTCAAGCATGAAGAAATTTCATATACATGCACTGTAAAACCTTTCCGACTTTTCATTGATTTTTTGAAAATTAATACAGATTGATACCTCATACATATTTACATTTATATTTTTGTACAAAATGTAGTGTACATGTATATATTTATAAATTACTTCAATTGAAATACTTTAAGATTTTAAAAGCCCTGAAAAGTCAGAGAAGTTGAAATTAAATTTCTGGGAAAAAAACCTGAAACATATTGCATCAGATCCAGAAAAGATTAGGGCACTACTAACTATCAGTAATTTACAGCAAAAATAAAATGCAGACATAACAACCATACAATTGTATGTTCCAGGTTTTTCTTCAAGTGAGTGATAGGAGGACAACGCTAAGTGACCAGTTGAACATCACCCAGCTATAAATTCTCTCATTCAAAAAGGACGTCCTCATGTAGAGGGTAGAGAGGGGTTTATGTTGAGTCTCAGACAATGTGGTCTTCATCGCAATATGCTTCATAAATTGCTTAAGTAAGTAAATGGAGTACCTCCAGCCCTAGAAAACCTGCCTCAAGAGTCTATTTGAAAACCATCAAATTTTTTAAGTAAAAACTCGCAAAATTTTTATTTTTCTTCAGCATTTCTCTCATTCAAAAAGGACGTCCACGTGTAGGGGGTAGAGAGGGGTTTATGTTCAGTCTCCGACTCAATGTAGACACGGAGAATGACCAACTCGAACGTCCACTCGAGAAAAAAAAATGCCTAATAAAATCAGTTCCGGAAGTGAAAGGAAAATTTATTGCCATATGCGTCATAAATTGCTAAAGTCAGTAATTCTCAACCTTTTCAGAATATACCAAATTGACGATGTCCGAGTAAAAATTTGCAAAACTTTTATTGACATATTTCTTATAATTTATTTTCTTTATATAACATATTTCTTCAGAAGATGTAGACATTTTCAAAAGTTTGTACTCCGAAAAGGTTGAGAATTTTTAAAATTTGTCCTCGAAATCTGTTTGAAAATGTGACAATTATTCATCGGAAACTGTTGAAAATTCTACAAATCCGTACCACACTCGAAAACAGTTGAAATTAGCATGCAAACATTTTTAAAATTTTACAAATTTATAATCGGAAAATTTTGAAAGTTTCTACTCTGAAAAGGTTGAGAGGGTCTGAAAATGCGTGTTCAAAATAAACCATTCCTGACTTTTCCAGGTCTGGCTTAACCCTGTAAGATTTATGTTTTAATTTTATGTGTAAAAATCGAGTGAAATCATTAAGATTTATTTTCCAAGAAATTGAATGTGTTTTACTTATTTTTTAAAAATGTAGAAGTAAAATGTCCAAAAAATTGTCTAAATAGACCAATAAACTTTCCTAAACTATGCCAACGAAATCTTGCAATTTGACCCTCGGAAAACGTAAAAAGGTTGCAAATTTCCTTACACAGGGTTCCCCCAGACCTGGAAAAGTCAGGAAAGAATGGTTTATTTTGAAAAACTCGGGAAAATTCAACGCAGTCACAGCGATCCAAATTTCCGAGTAGAAATGTGCAAACTTTTCCACGTTTCCTAGTACAAATTAGCAATATTGTCCACGTTTTCCGTGTACAAATTTTTAAAAATTCTCCTGGTTTTCCGAGTACAAAATTGCAAAATTTGTCACTTTTTTAGAGCACAAATTTTCGACATTTTCCGATTACAAAATTTTACCATTTTAAAAATTGTTTGTAAATTTAAAAAAAGTATTTCCCAGTGTAAATTTTTCACGTTGTCATTGTCATGGAAATTTATTTGAAACCTGGAAAAGTCAGGGAAGTTGACAATGAAATTCCTGGGGGGACCCTGCTTACAGAACCTGGAAAATTTTGCAAATTTGTACTCAGTAAACGTAAAAAATTGTGTAAATTTATGCATAGAAAACGTGGGAAATTTTGCAAATCTGTACTCTAAAATTGTGGAAAATTTTGAAAATTTCTACTCAGAAAACGGGCCCCAGTGCGAGCAAACGATTTTGTACATGGAAAACGTGAACAATTATGCAAATCTGTACTCCGAAATTGTGGAACATTTTGGCGAATTTCTACTCGGAAAAGGGGCCCTAGTGCGAGCAACGATTTTGTACAAGGAAAACGTGGAACATTTTGCAAATCTGTACTTCGAAATTTTGAAAATTTGGCAAATTTCTACTCGGAAAATGGGCCCTAGTGCGAGCAAACGATTTTGTACATGGAAAACGTGGACAATTTTGCAAATCTGTTCTCCGAAATTGGGGAAAATTTGACGAATTTCTAATCGGAAAATGGGCCCCAGTGCGAGCAACGATTTTGTACATGGAAAACGTGGACAATTTTGCAAATCTGTTCTCCGAAATTATGGAAAATTATGCGAATTTTTACTCGGAAAATGGGCATTAGTGCGAGCAACAATTTTGAGAAGCAATTCGGCAAAGTTTTCTAAAGCTGATGCCTTTATCATGAACTAAAACTTGCTTTATCTTCAAAAGGGTGGCATTTACAATAAGTCCCATACAACCCTAACTAGATACCCTAAATTCAAAGGAACCGAATTTTGGAATGTGGTTATTGGCAAGAGGTTGTGTTATACAGAAAATTAATAGCCTAGGAAATGTTTAAAATTTGACACAACTTTCGGAGGATATGTTTTTAATTAAGACTCCATTAATCAGGAATGGTAACGATTGAAACATGTTCTTAATGTTTTAATCTACATGTATTTAATAAAAAAGAATTTCAGGAAAAAAGACTTTTAAACATATAAATTGCTTTAATGAAAATGAAAATTGGTGAAATTTTATGGTCGTAGCTACAACTAGCGCCATACATTGGCAATTTTCGGAAACTTCTGTTGTTTTGTTTTTTAATTATAGAAAATAAATTATTTATGTAATTTCACAAATGGGGGTTCCATTTAATAGTTGCATGTGGGCTTTATTCAAAAAATCAAAAAGTTTAATTCTACTGTAATTAGGAGCCTCAGGAATATCCTCCGAAAATGTCCCATATCCTTTTGCTGTCTTTGAGTTCCTCTTAAGAGGTACCAGAAGATAAAACATGATTGCATTCACTTTATATACCAAGATAACTTACCAGTGCTGAATCCAATGAGAGCCCTGTCACCACCATCAAATCCAGTGGTCCACCATTCTAAGATCGGTCCAAGCATTCGTGCAGGGACACCGTCTATCAATCAAAAAATAAGATAAAGGAATAAGCCAGCTGATCTTGCATAAGCTTGTATTGGAATAACCTCAATAACCTTGACACACCTGTTTTAGTTGGATCTTCAGAATAAATTGGCTTCACGTAACCACTAAACCAGAGACTAACATTTCTTTCTATAAGTCCAGCATCAAATTGGCAGATGTGATTATGCTTGTCATAAATTCTTTAAACAAAAAAAAACAAAAAAAATTTAAGCAGTGATAAAATAATATTCCCTGTTACATTTGATATTGCATATTATATAACTAACTATTAACAAAAGTTGGATTGCCTCTGCACATGTAAAAATCCATAATTACATTAATACTTTGAATTGGGCCAATAAATTAACTGGATAAACATCCCCAAACCATTAACCTGCCTAAACCATACTTGGCTGCATTTTATCACTGTTGAAAATCTAACTGTCCACGAAGTTTTCCCTCAGAAATTGCATACTAAACTTCTATTACTCTATTAACCAATAACAATGTGCAAATCCACATACAATAGGCAAAAACAGTAAGCAAAAAAGTAAATGTGGGGAACTTTCAAAGTACATTTGTAATAACACTTACAGTACATGGATTATGTACCTTATTTTAACGACTATAAGACACACTTTTTTCATCAAAAAATTGCCTCCAAAATTCAGGTGCCGCTTATACTCGAAATTAATACAAAAAAGTCTATTACAAAAAAGTCCATTACAATGTCCATTACAAATACAAAAACACTCAATGGCAGTGAAGACCATCTTATATATGAAGAGGAAGAAGAAGAAAGTTCAGATGACGATTTTCAGAGACTTTAAAAGGTCAATTCAGTTTGATAAACTAAGATTTCATTTAGTCTGGCTTTGCAATCTACGGTAATAATAAAAATAATAAAAATGATGTTTTTTTAACAAATTGCTTAAAAATTAAGGTGCGTCTTATATTCGTTAAAAAAAAGTAACAACAACCAGAATTTTTTTCAAGTAAATAAATTTTAAATTAATAATAACGAAAATTCCATGGCAAAAAAGTATGCAAGCACCCTCCTATATTGGATGTTAGGTTGTTGGATTTGCCTTGAAAAATACAAAAAGATTGTTATAAATGTTTGGCAAACATATTACGTCAGCATCAGGGGACGTTGGGTCACTATAAACTATAAGAAATATTCTTATTTTTCCAGACATAAAAGGAACATGGCTGATTTGCTACTCACAAAATATCCTTTATAGACTTTAGCATGGGAGTGGCTGGGGTATGGTTTTGGGGCTGTATGAAATACAGAGGAGTCGAAAATTTGGAATAAGTATGATAGTTTGTAGTGTTCCAACCTTCCATGAAGCTGAAGAAATTTGTTTGCCAAACATTTATAAAGATCTTTTTGGATTTTCAAGGCAAATCTAACAACCTATACAGGAGGGTGCTTCCATACTTTTTTTGCCATGCAATTTTCGTTTTTACTAAAATTTATTGATTTACTTTTAATACTGTTTCTAAACTTTTTTGCCTAGTTTGCCTACTGTATGCCAATGTTTCCCATTGGAACATGGCCTAGCAATTCGTTGAAAATGTTGCAAATTTACCTTCGAAAAAAGCTGAAAATTTGGCCCATTTAACAACGAAAAAATACTAAAATTTGTTTTTTGTCAATGAAACGTTTAGTTGAAACATCAGCCATTTGTTGCCTCTGTGGCAACCTTGGTTCTGACCTTTACTTCCATGTCTCTCTCGCGCTCGGACCTACAAACGGACAGGAAGTGATACAGTTCGTCGAGCAGACACCATGTGCTTTAATTCGTGGCTAGAGACCTTACCTCGTTTTCGAGATATTTTAATATTTAAATGTATGTACTCCCTCATAATGCTCACTAGTTTTTAATAAACATTCAGTCTCCTTTAAATCGCCTGCCAATACCTAAATGGTGATTTGGACGTCATGATTTAAACGTCCCAACATTCAGCCAACAAAAGAAACCCACAGCAGTAGTCGTCAAATATGAACATTTTACAGTAATAACTTTCCTTCCTTTTCAAGAGGACACACGGCCTTCATGAATGCAGGCGGCCCCAGTGTGCCAAACGGTGTCCATCAACACCCAATCCAAATGCTGCTGCACAGCACAGGCACAATGACCACCACTCAGCAAACACTCTGCCAATATATGTAGAACGGGGAGTTAGGCGGAAAGTGCCTGTCGGTGAACGTGAAGGCCACCTACACATTGAAATAATTATGCCAAGATGGGAGCCCAGTAAGTTAACCCTTTCGCTCTCAGTGTTCCAAATTTGGGACACTTGCCTAAAACAGTATAGCGCCTGAGAAAATGACGTTTGGTTGCTCCGCAATGCTTTAGTGTATAAAGGAATAGCCCCTCTTCAAAATTCAGGTTTGCAGTGCATCCTACTAGCATTTTTCAGGAAGTTATGGCATTTTGAAAACATGAAGCCACAAATCCAAGAA
>JAQGBX010001439.1:0-24923 GCA_034698745.1 Megaphyllum sjaelandicum | reverse complement strand
TTCGTTGGAAACCGGAGCGAAAAACAGACCAGATTTGCAGATTTTCGTCATGAAACTCTTGTTCTCTGCCTCAATCTTCGTCAAATTCTTCATGGTCATGAAGTTTGACACTGATCTTCAGTACACAGGCGTAAAAATAAGAGAAAAAAAATTAGCTGAGCCGGGGTTCAATGCATTCTCCTGGACGTATAGGCCTACTGTATGTCCAGTAGTGACATATAAGATTTTTTCATTTTTTTTTAAAATACATTAAAAAAAGGCAAAATTGTGACATGTCGATACAAGGGATGCTGTATTATTTACAGCTTTTTATAACGTACATGTACATACAAATTGGAGACAAAAAATCTTCTTGAAAAGCATACTTAGGCTTAATTCCGCAATGGTCACTTTTTAATAGTGACCATTTGATTATTGATTTTATTTTTAGTGCATGCTTCAATGGCATGTTTGAATATGTTTTACAATGAACCAATATATGAGGAAAAACTATAAACTTGATATAAAATTTACCTTCTTTCACCGTTCAATACCGTTCCGAGCAATTTCAGACCAACAGCTACGCATTTCGTCTTCAAATAAAAGCCAAGGCCATCCACGTGGGTTGAAAGCCCCTGAAAGTACTAAAAGTTAAAGATTGAGGCGCTTTAAGGTTTTGACGTAACTTCAAATATCAATGACGCCGACTTTTGTGCTTGGCCAATGATTGAATGGTAAATTCCAAAATTCCCATGCTCCTTTTTTTCGACCCCTTAAAATCGTTTGACGCTGTTTTTTCCACGTTTTTTCTGAATCTAGGCGACGAGACGAATCGAATGAGCCCAAAATCGATAAAATCAGAGGACATTGTTTTTCTGGTCAAAATCGAAAAAAAGGTAAAGGGTATATATACCCTTGTTCTCCAAATTTTTCGATTTTGGGCTCATTCGATTCGTCTCGACGCCTGGATTCCCAGAAACAATTAAAAAACGGTGAAAAACGTGTGTAAGAGATCAGAAATGCATTTAATAATATGCAAGAGGATTTTTGCAGCACCCTGTATAATTCGTTTTAAAATTAATTTTTCGACCCCTTAAACTCGTTTTGCGTCGTTTTTTCAACGTTTTAAGGATTTCTCTCGTCGAAACGAATCGAACGAGCCCATAATCAATAAATTCGGAAAACATTTTATTTTCGGACCAAAAAAAAGGTAAGGCAATACCCTTACCTTTTTTTTTGGCCCAAAAACAAATGTTTCCCGATTTTTTCGATTCTAGGTTCATTCGATTCGTCTCGACGCTGAGATTCCAAAAACGTTAAAAAACACGGCGAAAAACGAGTTGAAGAGGTAAAAAATGCATTTAATAATATGCGAGGATGACTTTTGCAGCACCCTGTATAATTTCTTTTCAAAATCATTTTTCGACCCCTTAAACTCGTTTTACGTCGTTTTTTCAACGTTCTAAGGATTTCTCTCGTCGAGATGAATCGAACGAACCCAAAATCAATAAATTCGGTAAACATTTTTTTTTTCGATTTTGACCGGAAAACTGGTATTCTCCAAATTTTTCGATTTCGGGCTCATTCATGGATTCATCTCGACGCCTGGATTCCCAGAAACGTTTAAAAACGGCGAAAAACGTGTGTAAGAGGTCAGAAATGTATTTTAAAAGTACAAAAAATACATTTAATTTTTCAACGTGTTTTGGAATGTATCGGCGTCGAAGGGAATCGAATGGGTCCAAAATCGATCAAATTGGAGGGCATCGTTTTTTCCTGATTTTTCGATTTTGACCAGAAAATCGATGTGCTCCAAATAACTCGATTTTGGGCTCATTCGATTCGTCTCATCCACGACATTCCGAAAAACGTTTAAAAACGATTTAAAACTATTTTAAGGGTCACAAAATGGATTTGAAAACTTATTTCAAATTTTAAAATTCATTTTTCGACCCCTACGAATCGTTTTACAGGGTTTTTTCAACGTTTTTCTCAATCTAAGCGACGAGACGAATCGAATGAGCCCAAAAACGTTTTGTTTGAAGAAAGTCGATTTTAGGTGAAAATCCAAAAAAAAAAAAAAAAACCGAAATTATCGGTTTTTTTTATTTTATTTTGACAGAATACTCATGTGCTCAATAGGATCACAAAAACGTAGTCACGGTCCCTCAACATACATGTACTGTATAAAAAATCATCAGATTAATTTTTGGATGAACGAAAATGTCTTTCATTTAATTTACATTAACTCAGTCAGTTATACATTATGGCATAAAATAGAAAATTGCTAACTTGTCGTCCTTCATGTCGATCCTTCTTGAATTCTTAATCCAGGATTCATTTTCATAATTCTCCAAATTACCTTCAAATTAAGATAAATACTGAATTTTAGTTACCAGTTTTTAAACGTTTTCTTTGAATTTCACAGAATGGAGGAAATAAAGCAAATAAAATAACGTAAAATGGACGATATCAAAATATGATTTATGAAAACTTAAGTGTGAACAAAACCATGTACATGTAGGCTACATGTATTATAGTTAGTTTTATACAGTATCACACATTGCTATCAAGTAAGAGCATGAGCCCCAGAATGAAAAGAGAAATTTTTAGCAAACAGATAGATAATAAAAATAACTATGTTTGATTTTTAACCACAAAATGATAAGGTTTCCAGGTTTTCCAATACAATTTACTCCCAATTACGTCTCAATCACACAAGATAAGCCATTTAGACCAAAGTTCTTGAAAAAAAACCTCCAGGACCTTATTTTGCTTTTTACAAATATAAAAGGGGGCCGAAATTAATCAAATTAATATTCAGCTACCACAGCTAGTATACCTACCGAAGTTGACAAGTATACACCCAAGTTTGCAGGGTTGGATGAAAATTTGAATTCGACAACATCTTCTGGACCTTTGAAAGTGGAAAGCACGTATTTCCAGACATTCCTTAAAAATTACAAATGTTTTTATTTACTTGTAACGCACACGTTACATTGAATAAGAGGCTATACAATAATAATTGGGGAAAACATTGGGGGGAAAAATGCCACAATCAGATATTGAAAAGATTGCTAAGCACACAGTGATGTCAAACGAACAAAACAATAGGAGGAAACTTTGGCTTTCTGTTGTGATACAAGCAAGGGATGCATGCCTACGCTTTGGGGTTATATGGTAATGTCCCCTATCCTAAATTTGTAACTTCTTAAATATTGAAGCCCATTAAGCAGCAGACACAAAGCGCAATCGAGAGAATTGTATGACGAATAAAAGAGATCAGTTTTAAATAAAAACAGGATTTTTGGTGGCATCGGATATTACCATCGAGGGAATAAACATATTTACAAAGTACTGATGCCGAGCAGGTTAGACGTGTTGGCAAAATTAATCCCACTCCCAATGAAGCAATGAACAGAAATCCGAAATTCTTAAAATGAAAACAGTTCTAGTACATGTAGCGAATGCTGCAACATCTACAAATATCGTGTTGGATTGCTTGCGGTACTTCACGCAGACTAAATACATACACGTGGCATACATTTAAATAAGAGAAAATCAGTAATAATAGTCATCTTTGCCTTTGGATAATTCGATATACATGTATTTAGCTCTGATACTTTCCATAATTTAATTACACTCATTGCAGTTCAATTAACATTCAAGCGATCGTTTCAATTCTACAAATTGAATTTTGGTTAACCCTGTTTTCCCAGTATAATAGGTTTCAAATCATTTTATCTACACACATACAACGGGCGACGGAGTGCATCGAAAAAATGCTACAAATTCGTTGCTTTCTCTAAAATTATAGATACGTGTACTCCAAACTCACTCAAATTTCTCAAGAAGGTGGTTGAGGCAAATTGCTCGTACCCAATAAATAGGGTTGAAAACTGGTCAAGGGCTTGCACGATGTTATTTTAGGATTATAAAACCTGCCACGTGGTATGATCACATGATCCAAAAGCATCACCCCGAATTTCGTTATAGCCATGCTGCAGTTTCAACGATAATTATTGGTTAGCATTCTAACGGTGCGAGGAAATCTATATGTCTGCACACGTGAATGTCCACCATTCTTTTGTTCATTATTGTCCACGAACATTCTTTTGCTCATTATTGTCCACGAACATTCTTTTGCACAATCATTTCCTGCACTAAATATCTACAAATTGTTATTTATAGTGAACCGGGGCAGAAATTAGCTGCACAGAATGCTCAACAGGAGTAGGGGAGTGTTTCCGGCATGCCGAATCAAAATTACCTTGGCAACGTGGGTCGTTGGAGCTTGCTTAGTTAATATGGTAAATCTAATTGCCTCGCCACTACTCTTCAACGTACTTTTTCAGTAATCCTCTTTTTTGAGCACAATGGGAACAAAATTTGGGAAGGCAGAAAACTTAAGAAAAAGATATTACTAAGGCAAGAATCCCATATTCCCACACGAAACAGTGAAATCTGTCGAGCGAGGGCTTCTCCACTGAAACTGTCCATTACTTACAAAGCTCTTGACGACTACAGAAAGGCAAACCATTCGAAAATTTCCAATAACTCAGAGAGGCACCATCGTTCTGCATTCAGTATTCATGATCATCCATGCTGGAGCACATATTCTACAAACAATACTGCGTTAAGTGGGGGTAGGGGATAACACTGAACTGTCAAAGGCATATATTGTATATATACATGTACACCGTACATAGAGAAAAAAGAGATAAAAGAGTTTAATGGATGGGAATTGTTGATGTGGTGAGGGCTTCAGGTCCCAACAAGAATGGACAAATCCTTACCTACAGTATATATCATGATTAGATTTTCTCTTTCAAATGTTATTGTTTCAGGTGGATTGTTCAGTCTTTGGTTACAGAACTTAATAAAAGCCATGTTGGCTACTAATTAATGTACCATAGATTAAGTTCGTGTTCCAGATTATGTCGCCGTAGAACTTACTACGGTCGAAGTGCATATGTGCAGGGTCCGAGTTGCGCCAGAAACATGTCCGAGCAAAGGCTTGCGGTACCTCTTAGTTCAATGTCCATTCTTGTAGGAACAAGAAGTCACGGGATGCGACATGGCAACGTGACAACATGCATGAGTTTCACTTATGAACTTGGTATACACGCGGAGTAACAGCTCAGAAATAACAATCACATCTGAGTTGGGGCACAGCATATGGTGTAACCCCATATACTATTTGAAGGGTAGAAAAGAATCATGTCACGGTGATAACAATGAGTGGGGCATTCGAGTTAGGTCGAGAATCATTTTTCAGAATCACTGAGGACCAGCTCCGTCAAAACAAAGAAAAACCGTCCATACACAGCACTTGGGATCGCTGCGTCTAAGTGTGTAGACTCGGAGCAAAAACTAAAGCACCGTGTTTCAAACTGGGAGCCTAAGTATCACACTGAATTGTTCGTTTAAAGCACTTTCCATCCATTTGGCACCGCTCTATGCATTCAGTCGACGCTTGATCAGCTGCCTATACAGGCTCGTCTGGTTTGGTTGGATGAAGCCGGAATTGAAATCATTTGATGGATTTGATTCTGTACTTAGAATTGTCCAAGCTTAATGGAATGTTGGGAACGAGTTACTTAACGTTACATTTCCCTGAGTTTTTCTAGCTATCCTTTCCATGTGTTCTCACATATTTTTTAATACGAATGTACTGGCAAAACCGAATTAACATCTTTATTTGGCCTATCATGGCAATTTTTATTCAAGTCAGGCAATATAATACAAGTGGAAAATCTCTTATTTAAAAGTTGACTTTTCCAAATCTGATAACTTTCCAATTGCATCCAACCACGACCAACAGTCCTTACCTATAATAGTTGACAAAAACCAAACACTCGATTTTCAAGTTTTACCAGCAGCCAACAGCAAGCCTGTCTCTTTGTCCAGGGCCCATTTCCCGGTGCCCACCACTACTCAATTTGAGCAAGTTTAACAAACAATAATAATAAAAAATCACGTTCGATTCATTGGTCAAAAATGCCTCAACGGTGTATATGGAGAGCTACGTTGCGACCACTATGCGCACTCCTTCGCTAACAGACTAACAAGGGAATAGGTGCCAATGATGGGGATCGTATTGGTCCAGCCTGCTAGAGTGCTCTTCGTGCATTACAAACAAATGTTGGAAACCAAGGTTGGGGCGACATCTTCCATGAATGCGGAGAAAAAAAGTCAACATGGTTGGGCCTAGCAGCAAAGCTAGAAGTTGTCATACCCTCAATCGCTTGTAATGTGAAAAAAGAAGCAAAGCCTTCGCTGCGGCAAAGGTGTCTTATTATCATGGCTATACCTAGTGAAATGTCACTGCCTGTTTGTTTAATACATTCATGGTCTGGATTTCAAAAACGCCCTTTCATAGGTCTCGAGACATTGCCTACATTCAGAATGTTTGGCAACACTATTAAGCAAACGTTTGTTGTTCAAAAGTTGTTCAGAATTAAAATTTGCTTACAGTCAAATAATACAGATGATGTTGATATTTAGTATGATTTCACCTACAGTATATGCATGCCTTAGGCTCAGCAGGAATGTTTATGTAAACCATTTTAATATCAAAACTTAAGGTAAAAATCTCATTCTGGTCCCATGAAAAAGTGTGCTATAACATAAAATCCCCATGCAAACTGTAATGAACCTTAAGAAGAATTATGCAAGAGCCGTTATCACATGGATTTTTCATCAACAACTTTGCCCGGCAGGACACATGGTTAACGCACTTGCCACAAATCTGTAAGATGTAAGGTTCGTTGCCTGGCTAAGGTAATTCTGAGGATGTGCAAAATTCTCTAAACGGTGGTTCTTTCGGAAGCGTTTAAGTCAGGGGTCTATGTAGCTCCCGTTTGATATCGTTACATTAGAGATCCCTCCCAGGTACATGTAGACATGTGAGGCCATCATACCCTCTGGTGTTAGTGCTTAGTCCTCAAGAGCAAAAATACAGTACATTAACGTTAAAAATCCAAAATCCAAGCAGCCAATTACGAAATCTGAATAAGGTCCATTTTTATTAATTAATCCGATTTTACCATGTACAATGCACGATTTATATAAACCAAGTAGCATGCCTTGCATTAAAAATTGTATGTAGTATTTTTTTGTAATATTTAAAAACTAAAATGGCAACACACAGTATTAATCCACTGAGTAGTTTTTAAATATAAAAAGATGTTCAATATATAAGGTGGTGGTTTTTAAAATTATAATGACTTATTTATAAAGTAGACAAAGACACCCAATTATTTAGAAAAATTGACATTTTCAAATAAAAATTCCTGATATTTTGCAAAATGCATGAAAAAAGAAATAAAAACTGAGGGCTCGGGGTAAGCCATTGCACCATTAAGTATGGATGCAGGATTTATTTAATCATGCTATTTAAGGAATGTGTGGTCAATTTAAAATTTACTTTACTATTATGGCAATGCCTATCTACCGACTGTTTACAAGTCCTTTTTTAGGAGGATGGTCGGGTGTGAGGAAAGGTTACACACCATGCAAGCAACAGGGCAAGATCTTTACCTTTTGTTGCACTTCACAACTTATGATTTAACAACGGAGTTGGTCCATTTGAGTAAAGTTCTAAACGCATCATCAGGAATTGCACTCTCTCGCCATTAAATAGCAATGATTAAGTATTATAATAGAGTCTCGGAAGTCACATGGTGAAGCACTGATGATGAACAGCTGTTGCATTTATAACTGCTTTAGCTCTACTATTACATCATAATATGCGAAGTGTCACGAAATATGCAGAACTCGTCACTTTTCCAAAAAGAAAATGTAAAGAATAACAACTTATCCCTTACAATTCTCGAGACCTATGAGAAAACCTTATAAATCCAGTTGAAATGTGCAAAATCTTAGCTAGTCTTAAAAAAAGCTGGATTTTTAAAAACAGACTAATTCGCTTGACATTGTAGGGATTAGTCAGCAGCATAGGAATATGATATGCAAAAACACAGTTAACTACGCCTAGGGCAATCATAAAATCATACCGGATGTGCATCTACATCACAATTACAATAAGTTCCCAGGAAAGAAAAACAGGCTTTAAGCCTAGTTCCTCAGACCATAGGTCAATTTAAAAAAAAAAAAAAAACATTTCCAAAAATTGGAAAGCACTGGGTTTCCTGATATTACGGTGGCAGCTGAAATCAGTCTTGCGGGGCAAGCAGGGTTCCCGGAACACCTCGAGGAAATCTTCCAAAACAAGGATGACGAGGGACCAGTGCTCGGACTCCACCAAGGAACGTGAAATTGGCTCCGCTGCAAACAGACAAACGATTCAGAGCTGCCTGGCAGTTACTGAGTTCTTCCAGTCAGCTGGGTCGTCTCACTACGCTTGGGAGGTGGTGGTGGAGGAAACTTCTTCTTGTTCATGAAGGAGGCCCTTCCCTCATCACCGACCATGATACCACGGACGCTATCCCTGCATCCTCTGGCAAACATGTTCCCTTGTGGCGTGGTGGGGGACGGTGGCGACTGAGGCGATGATGCCGCAGCGGCTGCGGCAGCAAAAGCAGCTGCCTTGGCCGCAGCCACCCTGTGCTTTTCATCCACGTGAGTGGTGCAGCACAGGACGTCCGAGGGCAGAGGTGGGTCCCGGAACCCCATAACCGTATGGGCGCTGGAATTGATGTCGATCTTTAGCTGCTGTGCCACTTTCCATTTCTTCTCCATGACACGCTGCAAGTCAGCCAAGAAAGTCTTAGGAGGGGTAACAGGACTATGGGACAAGGTCCTGGCACTGAGTCGAGTGCTCTCGCTTCTTCGGGGAGGTGGCGGCTTGAGCGTGCCCGAGTTGGTCCTAGGGCGCAAGGTTGCTGCCATGAGATCAGCGGGTGGTGGGGGAGGCGGCGGCGGTGGGGGTGGAGCCGGACGCCCATTGGGTATAAGCTTGTGTGGGGCGCCACCCACTTCGTCCCTGAATGTGATCCGCCTAAGCACAGGTGGACTTTTCACCGCACGTTGTGCTGCTGCATTGGCCCCTTCAGCATTGGAATGGCCATTGACTGCAGGAGAGTGACTAGGGGGCACTTCGGCTCCAGGCCAACGTTTGGGAGTGGATTTGGGTGACAGGGTCTGTGCCTTCAGCTCAGCCAGGAAGGGCGGGGGCCCGGGTGATGCCTCCCCTTCAGAGGCAACCCTCTGCTGCGGCTTCGGTGGCGGGACAGGTGGATTGGGACTGGCCGATTTAGTGGGTGATGGTGTCGGCATTGGGGCTGCCATACCAAGACTAGCGCCTTGCTCAGCAGGCGGTGGTGGCAGCAAGTCCAAGCTCAGGTTGCTCTTATAGGCTTCAGGAGGGGGAGGAGGCAGAGACTCGACGCTCAGTAAGCTCTCAGTACTGGCGGCGAATTCTGGTGGTGGCGGTAGTGGGAAGCTATCTTCCTCTGCTTCTTTAACTTCAGACTTGGCAGGGCTGGCATTACGAGATGCATGGGCTTCGCGTGTCTGCTGCTGCCGCCTCAGCGTGGACACCAACTCAGGGATGCTGATTTTATCATCTGTAAGAGATCTTCTCAGGGTCTTCCTTAAGGTGCCACTCCTGCTGAGTCCGCTCTCAGCCTCGATTGTGGTGCCACTAGGAAAATCGTCCTCCCCAAGTGACTGCTTAGCTAGCGTGCGCGTGGTGTTTGTAAGGGGAATCTTAGGGTTCACACTAGGTTTACGCTTGATAGTACCCATGGGAAAAGATTCACTGTCGAAGCCATACAGTTCCCCGGTGGGGGTGCCATTGCCTGAGCGCTCCATTCCTGCACTGGTCGTGCTGCCACTCGTAGAGGACGACCGCACGGAATCCTGTCGGGACATTGAACGCCTTCCCCAGTTGCGCTCCAAGGTAGACACCGGTGTTGCCAGAGAGCTATGAGTGTCTGAACTGCCACTGCTGGACGAAGGGGCCCGTGGAGGTTCAGCTAACTCGTAAATTGGAGTTGTGGGGGCGCTGGGAGTGGTGCACTGACTGCTGGTGGCACTGCGGGCCATTGATGATATGGAAAAGCTGCGGGCATGGGCCAGGGCCTCCAAGTCCTCTTCAGCCATGTCCTGAAGCAGCATTCGGTAGTTGTCAAGCAGCTGTCGCCCATGCTGTTATACAAAAGATCAAAGTTTTAGAACAGAAACCGGGCTGATAAGAGGACCTGGTGGTTAGAAATCTTACCTTTGCAATCCTAATGCTTGTAACCCACTGCAGTAAAGATCTTTCATCTTCTGCACACAGATATTTGATGTACTTAGATGCTTTGGTCTGAACTTGTGGATGCTAATGAGCAATAAAACAAAAAAAATTACAACTTCATCCTGCTATGGATGACCTGAACAGGTGAATGAAGAAGTCCATAGTGCAAAGAAACCATTTAGAATTTACCTTGATGGCAAAGCCATAATCCGTAGGTGATTTGTATTTCTTCTTCCATCCAGCCCCAAGATAGACATGATTAGTTTCGAATGTCACTAAGCATACCAGATCTTTCGACAGCTATTGAAAGCAAACAAAATCCCTCTATTACATGTAAATACATTTAAGTTATTATAGTCTGCTGAAATTTATAGTGAACTCTAGCAGACTGGCAATAAGAAGTGTTATTATATATCAGCATTACTTTAAATTTTAAAAGTTCAAGAAACGCAATGACAAGACTTTGAAAGCTACAGTTATAAAACTGTAGTTTTTTTCTTCCACTCCCTTGTAAGCCGTGGCTTCTGCATCTCAGTAGGAATGCCACCTGAGACCTGCACTAGCAAAGTCTCCGGTGGCCTTCCCTTGTAAGCTCTTAAAAAAATATTTGCTTTTTTAAAACCTAGGAATAACAACTTCAAAAACTTTCAAGAATAGCTTCATATTAAAGTGCCCTCATACTATTTTCAAAAATATACTTTCGCGGGTTAAATATGTCCTCATACAATTTTCAAAAAATACACTGGCATTATACTGCATACATGAACTATAATTCAAATTGATTTTAAAAGGATTGACTCACTTTTGATTTTCCTTTTGGACAGTAATATAATCCAGAAGCTCTCAAAACAAAATAATGTTTCTTCCAGGCTTTTTTGCCATCACTCTTCAGGTATAAATGTCCTTCTACTTCAGGTACACTGACACCACTGCCCACAAAAAACTCCTACAATACAAATTCGCAAATACTGTTAGATATGAGAGACATAAATAATGAGCAATAAAAGGATTTTGTGTCACTCACGTCAATTAATGTATTCCTCGTATCATCGTCAAATTCCATATCCTTTTTTAGCATACTACCCACCAAAAGGTAATTCTGCAAAAAAAAAAAAAAAAAAGAGGTTTATATCACAGTCAAAAGGTTTTATCAGTATCAATCATTGCATTATATAAACCTCTGGTCTAAGGAAGAGATCATATTTATCGTTGCGTTCCAAAAACAAGAGCTTATTCTTTGAATCTCTGGCCCAGACTAATAAGTTTTCTACTAAATTCTCATTGTCTTCAAACACCCTTTCTGCAATTATAATTGGAGAAAATATGGAAAAATTAACACAGGTTTTAATATTAACTTAAAAATGTAAATCCTAATGCCAGATGCACATGTCTTCATCAACAGTAAAGCTAACTTCAATGTCTTACAAATGTAACAAGGATTCATGCATCAGCCATAGAGAATTACTAAAGAAAACGTATTTTGTTCTACGTGCCCATATATAATTCAGGGATATGTTCAACGATGGACCATTTCGGATCGAGTGAAACGTGATTCTTGTCGACTAATAATTTGGTGACATAACCCGTGGACATCTTCTCATCTACTAAAAGGCTTTTGGCACTCCCATCCGAGGTGAACGCTTTGATAAACAACTGGAAAGAATAAAACATTTTCTTAGCTAGGATTCAAGACTATGATTAATTCGGTTCTGAATTGCAAGTTAATTTGTAGCAGAAAAAGTAAAGCATACGACTACCAAAGCACATCATGTTAACAGCAATATAAAAAAATCAAACAAAGGCTGTTGAAAATAACATCTCAATCAAATGTGTACAACACGCAAGCTGTGTAATTTCTAAACGCAGTACTAAAATAAAAAATTATAAGTGCAATGATTTCAAAAATCACAAAAAACAAACATGCTTCTATGTTTAATCTAGATTTCAATGACTGTTAAAAAGGTGTAATTTCTAAATGAGAGGATCTTATAGTAGATACATCCAAATTCTTTGTCAAGTACTTAAATTAATTCCATGTTTTAACCCAGGCAGTCATTAATTGGCTGCAATAACTGGACTACCAAATCAAAAGCGACAACAATAACTCATTATAATGCAGTAGTACATTCATGCAAAGGAATGTATTCCCCGTTCTTGAGTTTAAGTACCCACAATTACACAAAATACTACATTATATTGACATTAAATTTAAACCTTCAAAAAACCAAAGAAAATAAGTTAAATAACTAAATGTATGATATAACTCAGCAACAATGTTAGTGACCGTGCGCATATTCCAGAAAGAACAAGGGAAATGCTACAAGAAACAACGTCTAAAATCAAAACAATACATGAATTCATTAAGGAAATGTTTCACGTGGATCTTTTTTGAATTTATTTGCTGTTAATGAAATTATGGAATGTTGAGAAACTAAGACATCCTGAATGTCACACTGCAGTAATAAAAATCTGTAGTTAACTGTTATCATACACTGCTAATGGTTTCAAATAGTCCAGTTATTGGCACCCCCAATTGAAAAAAAGGATTGTTTGAACAAGTTCATGTTGTTACAAGACCATTCCCATCAATGCCATGATCACAGGATATGTACTGGAGGCGTTCATTAAGTTTCTGCAATCATTTTTTTAAACGACTGTATGAATTTTAATGAAATTTGTTGGAAAAATTCTTTCATCATTGCTGAACATACATGTATGGCTCCGAAATTGCACATGCTTGAAATTCGAGAGCAAAGATGGACTTCCGAGGAGATATTGGCTCAGCAGCGGTCTGTTGTTGGCTTTTCACTTTTGAATGCATTTCAGGAGCAGAAATGTGTGAGACGTTTAAGTTCGGAGTAATGTCCAAACGTTCGGTCTATGATTGGACTGAAAAGTTCAGAAATGCACAAACAACTTTGAAAGATGCTCAGATAATTGGAAGCCAGTGTCTGTCAGAAATGCTGATTTGGAAGCTTTTGCTTAAACGACAGCAGACTGGTTTTTTTGAGTGAGACATACAGTACATTTGATGCCAGAACAATGGAAAAAATGCAACTCCTAAAATGGAAATTTGTTGGAATAATACATGTATATGTCGCATACATGTAATTATCCAACTGTTTTTTTAATGATCGCGGAAACGCAATGAACACCTCTCGTGTATAAATTATTCTACCGAAACACGTTTTCTTGACTATGTTAATTTTTGAAATCTAAATTCCAATTTCAAATTTTTGTTTACAATTTTTACTTGGTTTAATATCCTGGACCAATAAGAGAAAATATTCACGTTTTGGAGAAGGTGGGCGAAGGCGAGGAGCAGAAAAACTCAATATGTCGTGTGCAGCATCCTAGTTATAAGGATGCAAATTTCCGACCTAAAAGTCATTACGTTTACGTCTTTACGATGGCCACCGCGATATTGCTTTTTTGCGGATTTCTCTGCATCTGTCATGATTCCAGGTTTCCACTTCATCGGGCAAAGAAAAAAAAACCTGGAGCGACATCATTACGCACACGTGTGGTGGATGTTTTGCTCCGCATTTTATGTGTGATCTGTTGGTGGTAAAAGTCGATTGCACGCATGTGCCCTCGCCGAAAGTTTATGATTTAATATAAACAAATGTATGCAGGAAAATAAAAACTTTTTATATATCAAGTGCGAAGGAAATTGAACATGCAGGCAGGAAGCACGTACGAACATCCATCACGTGCCATAAAAAGAGAAGCTGCTGCCTATTGTCAATCTACAGGTAGCAAAAGTTGCGTATGCCAAGAGTTCAAAGCGCTGATGGAAACGTTCCACGCACACACACACAAAACACACACGTGGGTGTCCAATAAAGAGACTTAAAACACTGTTATGCGAAGAGATATCGCAATGCTCAACAGGAAATGCATTTTTTGGAAGATTTGTTGTGGAATGGACAAATGTCACCAGGTCCATTGCCTGTGAAACGTGGCATTACTTTTTTCGAGCATAACAGCGGAAGGGTTCCCCCAGAAATTCCATTTACAACTTTCCTGACTTTTCCAGTTTATTAAAGGACACTATTACAGGACACTATTCAGTATTTTGGGAAATTTACTAACAACGATTTAAAAAAAAAATTGAAATAGTTAGCTGCTAGCATAAAGATTTTTTTTTAACTTTGGCAAATTTGTATTCGGAGAATGTAGAAAATTTATACTCGAAAAAGGTTGAGAATTTTGCAAATCTATCCTTGGAATCTGCTGAAAATGTTGCAAATTTATTTTCTCCTCGGAAACTGTTGAAAATTGTACAACTATGTACTCAGTTGAAATAAAACAGTTAAAAATGTGGGCTGGAAAAATTTGGAAATCTTGCACATCTGAATTTCGATGAAAATTTTGTATATTTTTCTTTGAAAACTGTTGAAAATGTGGCAAATTTATACTCGGAAACTGTTGAAAATGTGGAAAAAAAATTTGTCCTCAGAAATTGATGAAAATTTTGCAAATTTGTGAGTTAACCAGGTGTAAACATTTATCTTGGATTGTGATAACATTAATACGTTTAATTTCCCTGACTTTTCCAGGTCTGGGGGAACCCTAAGTTGTCTCACATTATAGAATCCCACATAGGACGCACAACCAAAAAGGCACGGGTATATGCTCGAAACATGAAATCACGAAGCGAAAACAAGGTTAAAGAGTATCGTGCAATTCGGGCAAGCGCTCCTACAGTGAATCCTACTTGGCAATCGGAGATTCGAGTCTACCTTTTTGATATTGGCTTCTCTGATTTTCTCGAGCGCAATTTTTATCTTTTCAGCCTTGATCCTCGCCGCATTGTCAGCCTAGAGGGATATTGGGCAATGGAAAAACACGTGTGAAGGCGGCACAGATAGACAACAATTTAAGCCGGCAAAACAACAGAGTGCTTTGCAAATTTCACTGCATTGAACAAGGAACATCCCAGCGATTTGCCAAGTTCTCGGCAAGGGAAGCTCGGAATCTTGTTTATGTGGTGCTGGGCAGCAGCAGCATCTGCGAGTAACTATGCTCTGCTACAAAAGCGGACTATGGCAGCGTTATCACAACCGTACACTGTAATTACAAAACTATAAACTACCGAAGAGTGAGCATGAAGAGCCTTTTCCAAGATAAATCCTGCCAACAGCTTGAAATTTGCCATGGTACGAGAGACAGAGGCAATGGTTTAAATCATTGCACTCTTCTTGGTTCGGTATAGTCATTATCTGCTGTCTTTATCGTAACAACAGTTACAACAAAATGCAGTGCTTGCGCTGTAAGCTTCATTACATGTGTTGTGTAATATAAATTGTGCATTATTATATGAAAAAAAAATTATGGTCATTATTTTAATTCATTTTAATATCACTGAATTGTCAGAAAATTTTGCATTTTTAAGGATGGATGCTTACGGGTTGCCTAATTTCCGTCAAATTTAGGCATGTCCAACAAAATAATTCGTTGCAAATTATGCGGAATCAAATGTTGTGGTTTTATTATTTTTTGCAAGAGAAATAAAATTGAATTATTTTTATCAAGTTTTTCGTAAAGTTCAGTAAAAATTTCAGAAATATACCACATTTTTTTGTGGAAATTTTAATAACCTCAACTTACTATTCGAATAAAGATTTTTTAGGAATAATTTCGAATGGAATTCCGTCCAATTTACAACGTTTATACTCCAAATTTCCTTCAAGTTTTAATGTACAACACAGAGCGCCATGAAACTGGAAACGTCCATTTTTAATGACCCTGAGCATAATATAGCCATCACGTAAATGGTACATTAAGCTGTTTAAGGGGCAATTTGCAGAGTATTTTCTCATACTCATTCCGTATAATGACGCATTGTATAAACTTAGGAGAAGTGTTGAACCATGGCAAACTTCAGTTTCGAGCAGAACGAATTGAATTTAACTTTCGGTGAGCATTTTGCAATCCTGCAATTCCTGCAAAACCATTAAAAAGCAATTGGTTTATGGTATTTCGTCTCACCACCTCTGACACGGTCGAATAAAAAGTTGACAGCAAACCTACATTTTTACACCTGGAACATTCCGATCATTTTCTTCCTCAAATTGATAAAAAAAATGCCATCGAATCTTAAGATTAATTCTCTGTTCCAACAGATAATTTGCAGAGCACTCTGAAACCTATTGAACTGCAATAGAATCACTGGCACTAGGACGATTGCAATGATAGCGGTTGAAATGCACAAGAAAGCTCAGCTCTGAACGCTATCGGGGCATTACCAGACTTACCAATCATCGATTTTCCATTGTCAATGGCCAAAAAAAAAGAGTTTCTATTAGGGAAAAAAATTGATCACTGTGAGAACACTTACATTAAGCTGCGTAGGCGACGACGCCAGCGAAGCGTTGCTGCTCTTCGACGATGTGCTCTGACTAGAAAGGTCGGTGCGGCCATTGACTCCGCCACCGCCCGAAGAGGCAGACGACTCAGAGGACAGCATGGACACGGTGTCCGAAAAGGCGGAATCATTGTCAGGACTGTCGGTGCGGGGTCCAACGTCACCCAGCTTGCGTCCAGCATCCTCGCTGCCCTCCAGATCACCGTGCAGGCTGGAAATCTCGAATTTGACTCTCGTGCCACCGGAGCTGGAGCGACTATGCTGGGAGAATCTCTGAATGGAATGGGAAGGTGTCATGCCGCTGCCCAGGCTCCCTCCTCCCAAATTCGAGTGCTGTCTGGGGTCCAGGCTGCTGACTCCGCTGGACTGGGAGATGGAGCTCGCGCTCCTTTGGTGGCTCCTCGCCCCGTTGATGATCTCTTCGTCGATGTGATTCTGCACCGCGCACAGCTCACCCAGGATGGCGTCCAGCTCACCGTCTTGGCTATCTGAAAATGGAAATTAAAGATACGACATCAGCAAATATGCACGGCGCATCTTCAAACGTGATTTCCCCAGGCTTGTGATTTGGCTGCCGGGAATTGCGGAAGACATTCACAGCCGCGAGTCGTGACAGTGAGGTTGCCAGAGCTTAAGACACGTGGACAAAAGATGGCGAGAAATTTGAATTTCAAAAATCCATACTTAACCTTCTGAGCTTTGGATGCTCCAGGGAATACAATTTGTATTCGCAGGCGCCTAATGTATTACGGATACAAGTTTATAAGAAATTCGGTAGAAATACCGGCCATTTTATGTACAACGCGCATCAAAGTTTCAAAAAAATATGTTTAAAAACCATGAAAAATTAAATCTTATCAATGTTTTATTGAAAAATAAGATCATGATCACAAAATTTCCTGAAAGATACCATGTCAATTTTGGCACGAGAAGCAAGATGCAAAATTCAATATCATGCAGTGTTAAATGGTAGATTCCAGAAACAGTTAAATGTTTGTTAATAAACTAAACTAACTGGATGAATAAAAAAGTGCACTTTCATCTCGTTAAAAATCGTTGCGGAGGCATTATTTCGCAAACTACGTTTTCTGTCCTGCTAACTGGATTATGCAGCTCTTGCACTAATTTACATTTCTGGCATCACAGGATTATGACAGGCAGAAGCAAAGCACGAATCCAATTAAAACCAGCTTAAATGCTTGACAATTGACGTTGTTAATCCATGCATCACTACGATTCAGCTTGCCTTGAAGCACGCTGCTTACAATTTTGTTGTGAAAGTAAAGAGGGTCTATAACCCCTGAATGCACGGATCTAATAAAATAAAACGTCCGCGTTGAAGCACTTGTTAATCAATTTTAAATCAATTAACAAAACAGCCTGCCTCACGTTGGCATAGTCGAATGTACAGTAAATACATTAAAGCGGGTGTCCCAAAGGACATTGTTCTATAATAATATTTTGAAGATAGTTTTAGGCATACAATTAATTAAATATTTTCCATAGATAACGCAAGGAACTAACTATGAATTGGAAAGTTCATAAATATAAACTTTCCAATTCAAATTTCGTAATTTCCCGAACATTAATGCAATTTATAAATTTATGAAAAACATTTTTTTAGAGGGAAAATATGCGTTTTTAATAAATACATTTTCTTAATAAAACTTTTTTTCTTAATCGATTAATCTCATTAATCTCATGGGAAATTCGAAAACTAGAAACGTAGTTGACTTAACATCAAAAATGATTAGAAAGCATTGAATTTCTTACCTTCCATGTTAGCCCTTGAAAACCTGTAACTGTCGATGCGAGGTGTAGCAAAACACGGCTTCTCCATTGCAGGCTTTGCTGAGATGGAATGCAGACCGGAAGTAAGGCTGTCCAGCTCCAAACCCTGCATTAAAAACAATTCAATTTAACTTTACTAACAAGAAAAGTAATGAAAACTTAGTAAAACGAGATTTTTAAAGTAAAAATCCTAAAAATTCTAGGTTGAAATAAAACATTCCATCAAAACTGATCAATTTCATGAATGAAAGCATACGAAGCTTCACTAAAGGGTTAGATGTCTTGGAGCAACTGCTCCAAAACAATCAAAATCCAGGAACAATGTCTTGTGTGTGTGGGGTAATATATGGAGTGTTAAAAGCACCAGCTTGAATTTTACCATTTCAAAAAATGCTGCAAAAAAAACCATGTTCATAAACAATTGCTCTTCATCTTGAACATGATTTTTGGAGAATATATTAATTAGGGCATTTTCCCCGAAGAAATCAGTTTTCATGTTGATCCCTTTTAAGTCACGAAATGTTAAATTTCAAGCATACCAAAACATGACCTAAATCAGATTGATTGGCAAAACTTCAAATCAGCCAGCTATTCAGAAACTTTACTTCAGTTCTCAACTGTTATTTTAAAGCCAACTGTTTGCCGGTTGCGTGGAAAAATAAACGAAAAAGATAGTTAACAAGTCTTACGATGGTTATGCAACGAGCAACGCAAATACCCAAGAAGGTAAAGTTAACCGGAAATAGATGTTTTGCGTTATAGCTGTTTATTTGCTTTAAACATTCCGCGCTTTATATTTTGTGCAGATTGGCAAGCTGAATTATACTGGTCGACAATCCTCAATGTAGGTAAACTATTTAGGTTCCGGAGAAAAAATTCCTGTTTTTTTCCGGAAACTCTTGAAGCTCAGAAACCGCTATCATTGCAAGCCTTGCAATGCCAAGGAGTGATCATAACAGTAACTGAAAGAAAGATCAGGGAAGTCTAATTTCCATATATAGTTATTCTTCTTAAAACGATAAGTTCTCTTCATAGACCTTGAAGCAATAGACCGAAGCTGCTGAAGACCTGCAAGAATCCCAGGAATGTCCACAAAGTAAATGTATGTTGATTTCGCAGGACTTCATAGGAATCCTAAGCGAAGTTATCATAAATCTACACTGCACAATAAATTCATTAATTTTTGTAATTATAAAAATCGTGAGAAATCCTCAAGAAAATCCAGCCAGAAATACTGAGAAATTGGGTTAGAACTCAATAAGTTTCTGAAGGAACCTAAAGAATCTTGAAAACGATCTTATCGATTTTTCAATGATAAGAACATGTGGAATTAAGCACTAGTCTTTCAATGACTTTTTGGAATTAGTAAAGCCTCGCAATATTCTCGTGAAAATCCAACCAGAAACGATGAGAAAATCAACAGGAAATTCAGAAATGCGTCATTTACAGCAAAGCAGCCGCATCTCATATGGAGAATTTCCACGAGTGGATTTGTAGGAATCATAACAAGAACCCACTAAGTTTCTGGAGGATCCAAAGGCTCTTGGCGACGATCTTAATAATTTCTGAATGATAAAGAGGTAAAAAGCCACATGTAGAATATCGCGGGAGACTTCATCGTGAAAATCTAGTCAAGAAACCTTGAGAAATAAGCAGGAATCATGCGTTATTCCTAGAAAGGCAGGCGGCATCATGGTGTATTTTCAGCAGTAGGACGCTCGGAAGTCAAAATATCGATTGGTCAAAGACTACTTCAGCATCTGCACGTCGCCTCCATCGACAAGTTGTGTTTATTATCTCCCAACGGCCCCCAAGACGTTCCCAAACTCCCATCCGACACATTTGCAGCATCATCTAGCGGAGTTGCCGAGATCAGTAACCGGGCCCGAAACCATCTTCTTTAGTAAATCGCAGACAAGCGGTGAAAACACCTTAAGAAAGAGCGAACAGCTGTAAAGAAAAAGGATGAAGACGGAAACGAAAAACTTTGTTGCAATCAATAAATCAATGTGCGTAGAGCTGCTCAGCCCGGATGAAGGTGAACGCACTCCAGAACCAGACGTTTGCAATGTTCCACGTGACAAGCGTCTCCTGTTCACTGCCACCAATCATTAATGTCACCGAAGATTCACCTTGGCCTCCAACATTCTTCAGTTTTTAAACCAGGCTGCAGCCGCCGCCTCCATCTTGGGAAGATGCTGTTGTGCCAAAACCCAGCACCTTCTTCAGGAAACCGCCATTCCTTTTCCATGGCTGGCCAAATGGGCCAATCGCTTCCTTTCCAAATGAGTGGCTTCTCCGAAGAAACGTTGCTGAGAAGTGGGAACCCAAAATCCGACAAGAGAGTCTAATGAGGCTACAATAATGGCGATTACTGCTTCCACCTTTAATTTAATTACCAGAAGTTGGTGGCGCTCGCTTTCCTCGCACAAGTACAACAAGTAACTCGATTGGCAGAAACTTTACGCGTAATTGAATTGCGAAGTATCGCGCGTGGAAGGATGTGGAGAAATCCAGAGACGTTGGAAATTGGATGAAAGAAATGTGGGGGACGAAAGAAAGTCCATTCCGAGGTACAGACTCCACGTACATGAATCTCTGCATAACTCCCATTTAAAATGGACTCTGCAAAAACGGTTTTTTTTCCAAACTGTTACATAATTGCCCATATAGAATAATCCGATTTCAAAAAACTGATTCGGATAATTGTTTCAAATATAACCAGTTTACAAAATAATTTTGGTCGCACCTATACTGTATTTTACGGATATCGTTTACTACTATAGTCTGCCATTCGTTTACGAAAACTTTCCATCAGTAAGCAATCAGTTTTTTGTTTTTTAAAGTCCACACTGGATCGTCCACATCAATGAACGTTTTGTTGCTAATTGTTTACATAAGTTCGTTCCCAGAAACAACGGCAACAATTAGCACAAAACAAACAAAAAAGACAGTGGAGCATAGCTATCCAATCCTACAATTTTTTTTAACGTAGAAGTACATTTGGGGCTGCGTAGTAATTGATGAAGTCGTTCATCAAAATTCTGATGCTGACGGCCTCAGAATTTAAATGAATGACGCCATCATCAGAATATCCATTGCGATGAATGACGTCACAATTTTAGTGAGTGACGTCATTTACCAATCGTATTTTTTAAGACATCCGAAACAACAAAACTACCCCCTTACATCATAAAATAGTTCCTCTATGTTTCCTCCAGTGTGGTCGAACAAATGAATGACACCATCAAACTATAACAAATGACGTCATAAGTATTTTAGTGAATGACGTCATTCATTAATCGGACATTTTTAAGACATCCTAAACAAAAATTACCCCATCTGGGAAAGACGCAGTTTTACATCAAAAACGTCCATCTATATTTCCTCCATGGTGTGGTCACAACAGGTGAGTATGATACAAGATGCCCTAATCACCACCTTACAGAATCGGAAAACCAGTTTCTTCCATTTTCATCAAACGACAAATTGAGGCCAAATCGCATTTCTCTGTTGTTTTTTTTAAAAAAATCAGAATTAAGGTATGATTATCCAGGGAATTCCCTCGCCTCCCTGGGAAACAGCCATTGAAGTGCGTTTCAATGTATCGGTCGCCACATTAAGGTCTTTTACGGGTCACTTGACGGTGGCGCATTTTGATATTTTCGCAAAAAAAAAAAAGGTTTTCCACCATAAACCTCCTTCGGTCAGTGGTCATTATTAATACATCTGCGGACGGGCATAAATCCCCCGCACTTCGCAGCAGGATTAACGGCCTGCGGAGGACAGAAATCCATAGTCGTGGAATTATTTGCTAACAAAAACAGATGACGGGGCCAAAAACGTCCCTAACTGTAGCAGAACAAAAGACAAGATGACGCACCAGCCAGCGCCTATTGCAGACTATGCAAATTGCGAAGCTAGAGGAGCTCAAATTCATGGCCACAACCGAAGGGTTTGGTAGGGGAAGTTGCGACAGGGCGTTCATGAGTACACCGCACGAAAAGGAAGCGTTTTAGCGGAAGCAAAATGGGACCGTTTGCGACCCACGCAGGCCACAAACCCGATCGTAGCAATGATTTGCGAACGTAGTAATTCTCCCCATTAATGCGCTTCAATGACTCCCCTAGGTGGCAAATATCGATTCTGCGACGTGCCAAGTCCCGAATTTGCATATCTCGGTTGGGTTCGAGCGTACGCTAATCGGCCCCAAATTGGCACCTTCGAGTATGACATCATCGCGGCAGGCCCCGAGCGCCATCTAGCGGATGATTGCTGCGGAAAAAAAATAGTTCAATTCCGAATGACGCAAATGATATTCAAATCCGCAAGACGCAAATGATCTAAGGCAGCAATCACTGCTAGCGCGTACGCAATGCACGGTTGCCTGCCTTCGGGGGTTCAAGATTAGGAGTCTACTACAGACTACAGATCTAGTCTCATCTAGACTTGTAATCACAAAATTCCACCGGATATGTTCGAAGCTGCCTTAATCATGCGTCTAAATCGAAAATCCATTGATTGAGCTGAATTTGGTAAACCATGTTTAACATACTTGTAAATGCTCCATTTTTTTTGAACAATTTTTAAGACATTGCAACAAAAATTCGCCCAAATCCCGTAGAAAGAAAGCGTTTTTACCTGAAATGATTTTTTGTTTTTACAATCATGCCTTTTATGAATTCAAACCTTGCTCAAATCAAGTCTTTCATGGCACCTTGCTCAAAACAAGTCTTTCATGGCACCTTGCCTCAAGACAATTCTTTCATGGCACCTTGCTCAAGACAAGTCTTTCATGGCACCTTGTTCAAATGAAGCCTTTCATGGCACCTTGTTCAAATCAAGCCTTTCATGGAACCTTGCTCAAATCAAGCATTTTATGGTACCTTGCTCAAATCAAGTCTTTCAGGGCCCTTTGTTATAATCGAATCTTTTATGGTGCATACATGAATATTAACTGATATAAAAAAAAACCTGAAACTGATTGCGGGTCATGTTATCCAAAACAAAACTGAAGTTTTTATTCACCGTACGCGTGCTTCTATTTTCGGACTCCCTGTTCCGTAAATTTAGCCAAAAAACTGATAACTTCCCTTCAACATTCATTTCCGGATGCTCCCCTTTTTCCGCATGATTCGCAAAAACTAAAGGCACGCAACTCCTGGGGGGGAACTCGCACCACAAATTCGTCTTTTTCACGAGCTAACGGAATTGGAACGGTTGAAACTACACACCAGCATAATACTCAGCCACCAGAGACCTTGTAACCGAAATTTTAAAAAGCCAGAATATTGCATTTGAATTCCCCTGGGAATGCATCCCCAAAACCGGCAACGCACTTGCAATCACGCTTCCAAAAGGTTTTTCACCTCGACGACCCAAGCACTAGCTTCCGATTTTTCACATACACAAAAATCTTCTAAATTTAGATTTTCCAAAACAATTTTCCCGACGATATTATTTCTGGAAGCGGCTGCATGGAAGGCCTCGGCTCCGTGTACATGTGCATGCCCGTCACGTCGTCTAATAGAGATTAGGTCCTAATGTGTAATTTTATTTCAAAAATCCCAAGTCTGGCCACGAAATCCATTGCAATTACGCTTCCGAGCCCTTTGGAATCCCAGGCACGTCCAACAATTTGCTCTAAACGCTCGTAGAAAACACTTGCCCGGTTTTGAGGCAAACGAGGTCTTGGCGCCATCTTGAAAACAGCTTTTAGCGAAGGCCCCCGCGAGGCCCATTTCGTATTAACGACGTTTCGATCTATTCGAGAGAACATTGAGAACAGTCTGACCAATGGAGGAGTCTTTGCATGCCGCAGATGGAAGGATATTTTATACAGTCGGCTACGATTGCTTATCTGCGAGAATAGACAAGAGCACTTCTGGTCGCTTCTGGGAATTCTTGCCAATCTGCAAAGATTTGGTCCGAAAAGCGAGACGGGATGCAAAAAAGAGAATCTCGAATTGGAAAACTTTGCTCTTATTCCAGTTCATCCCAGACAAGAGTTCTGGTGGTCGCGGAAGTGATAAGTTTACAAACTGCACGTGAAGCGTATAGACAGACGCAGAATGCCACATCATGCACATAACTGGACCTAAAGATTGCTTTTTTAAGATGGTTGCTTTGATGTTCATGGAAGAAGCAATCTTGAAAACCGCGCTTGGAAGTGGAACATACGCAATTGGCGTATGTTTGTGCATAATAATGGCGAATTCCAATCGTCAAAAAAGTGTACACTGGAGTACACCGAGTGTACGGCTATGCACTCGTTCCGTTCCATTTGTCCATACTTCATGGAAACCGGTGCACCCTTCTGGACTGTTCCATTTGTCCAAACAACGTGCACTGGGTGTATTCTGACTACACTGTCGCCAGCTTACGTCTGCTTTTCTTCAAATTCGTCTGCTGTTCTTTTCTGAATGGTTCTTTTCGAAATTGGCGCTGCTTGGGCAGACGATTTGCACTCGCCTGTTCCATTGAAACAATTTGGTGTGATGCACCGATGTCAAAAGGACGCACTGAACATAAAATGATGCTACACCAACTTGCAATGGAAGGACACTGCTCTACACTAGT